>JBBJLS010072943.1:0-10062 GCA_037577275.1 Bryconaethiops microstoma
CCCCTCCAGTGATGCGACCGATCACTGCAGTGTCATCCGCGAACTTCAGGATGATGTTGTCTTTGTTGGAGGCGACAGTCGTGGGTGAACAGGGTGTAGACAATGGGGCTGAGGACACAGCCCTGTGGGATGCCAGTGTTTGTGGTGACCAGTCTCTTGTTTCTTGAACAAGAGACTGGCCAGGTGAGGAGAACAACAAGACAAATGCCATAGTTAGGTCTACGAAAACTTTCATGTCATCAGAAAAGTGTAATAGCGAAGTTTGATAGAGTAAATAGGTAAACTGGCATACTAAAAATTGATAGTATGCCAGCTTACCTCATATACTGGGACAAGCAAACATTTTGTTTGTAGTGTGTAAATACCATACAGCAAACTAAATACTATTCATCACACTGGAAGCAGCTTTATTTTATACCCTGCACTAAAGAAATAGTGCACTGAATAGTTTATCATACATTTCACTGATCTTTTTACACAATGTGTAGTAGCTGCTTGTGTTCAGCAACACTGCTTTTGAACTTTGAGGTCAGTCAAGAAATTATTAAATTATTAAAATGAATACTTTTTTTGTGAGACAGTGTCAGCTTGTTCCATCCATTGAGTGCACTCATGTCTGTATAATGAGTGTATTTATAATATAAATCACAGATGCTCTAAATGGATCCAACTCTTCTTGTAGATCACTTGCTCTTGTTCTTGTTTGTACAGCTAATGGAATTTTGTTTAAACTGAGGCTCTTGAGGTGGACTGTTAAAAGAAAGCAATTTTACACTTTACTGTTGCTGTTGTTATTTTGCTGCTTATTGTTCCATAATTCTGGCCTGCAATAAATAATGAAAGTGTTGCTTTAAAAGTCATTTACAAGATGTATAATGAGAGGGCTATATCTTAGCAACATACAGTGCGTGAGCACCAAAGCTTTAGCCTGCATTTATTCAGTAGGTTCAAAGGGTCAAACAAAAAAAATGTGTTAATAGTGCTTTGTGAATTTGGTCCTCAACATATGTTTGTAGTATGAAAACTGTGTGAGTGCAGGAAGAGAGAGAACTCAGAAAACGTGGGCTCTTTAGAGTTGGGCTTTAAACTAGGAGTGTGGAGCCCCATTTTTGATTAACAGAGGATGGACTGACAAATGGAACAGGGAGAAGATGGGATGAGAACTTTGTCACAGGAAAAGGAGAAATGTATAAGATGTCTAAATGGAAGGGTTTCAGGCATGGCCCTTCCAAAATACTTCAGTTTTTCTATAAATTGATTGAAAAAAGGGTGACTTTAATAGTGTAACATAGTATTAATATGTTCACTTTGACAGCTCATCTATCATTAAACTCCACAGACCTGTTAGCAGGTTCAGATGTCTGTTCCTCACACTCACAAAATGTAGTTTTATTATAGTTGCTGGACAATTCATATAAGTTTTTAATAAGTAATAATAAAGTGAAAATCACAGGGGCAGAAAGTGTTTTTTGGATTTGGTTGATACTTCAGTGGACTTTTCGGACACTTATTTGAATAATTTTTATTTTTATTAATTATTACAATTATTATTTTTTTTAACCTTTCATCAAGGTGTTCAACAATTTTTAAATCTTTCAAGATCTCCGACAAACAAATTGTCCACCACAGACAGTTTTTGCCTTGTTAAAATAATGGTTTTTGATTGAACATTTTTCCATGAATGCTCTGCCACCTTTGTTCTGCCATTATATTCTGTCCCTTCCAGAATCTAATTCATGTCAATATATTTATACCAACTACGACTAAGCATTTACTTGGTTATTATGTGCTAATAATTGACAACTGGACAGATTATCAAAGGGTAACACCACCCTCTCAACCCAAATTAAAATACCATACAGTCAGCCCAGTCTGTTCCAATTAAGGTGGTTATATGAGGCACTTTTATTTGGATTGGGCTATTATTCTGATTATTAGTGAAATATTAGGGTACATGTGAACATAGCTACTGACTTCAAGCCCAAAGCTTTAAAAATACTCAACATGCCACAGTCAAACTGTTTGCTGGTAAACACATGTGAACAGTTGACCAAATTTTAACCACATCAATGCATTTGAAATTTGTAAAGATTTGACCATGTAATTTATTTCCTGTAATGAAATCTTTCTTTCTTTTTCTCTCTCTCTGTCTCTCTCTGTTCCTTGATTCCTCCCTTTCTTTCTCTTTCACTCTGTCTTACTTTCTCACTATCTATTCCCATTTTTCTTTTCCTTTTTCTCTCTTACCTCTTTCACAATTTCTCCATTTCTCTGCTCTCTCTCAGGTCACACAGGAAGGGCAGATATGCAGCAGTAAAGAAGCTCTCTCATCAGTTACTCGTGCAGCTGCCAGAAACAGAGC
The DNA here is from genome assembly GCA_037577275.1 of Bryconaethiops microstoma. Lineage (NCBI taxonomy): Eukaryota > Metazoa > Chordata > Actinopteri > Characiformes > Alestidae > Bryconaethiops > Bryconaethiops microstoma. The sequence goes on from JBBJLS010072943.1 coordinate 2,363, forward strand.
CATCCAGAAAAAGAGAGAGGAGATAGAGGAGGTAAAACTATGTGTAAATGTTTTCATGAGATGGAGAAAGAGAGAGATAGAAAGAAAGAGCAGGGCAGCATGGAGAACAAGGGGCTTCATAGTACAAATAGATATCCAATAGCCAGTTTCACCCCAAAAAAATCAGTGGTGGTTTCATTGACCTTCAGAATGTCAAACCATCACCTTGACAAGATGGTGAGAGCAGTTTGGCCATAGTCAATCATGCGGCACAGCTTTTTTATTTTGCTCTCGTGAACAGCTAGGAGAGCACACAGGAGTATGACTCAGATAGCAGAATGAAAATTATGCTATACACACACACACACACACACACACGCACACACACACATACACACAAATTCCCTTTATTTTTTTGCTCTCTCTGTCATCCAATCTCTATGGTTACCAAAAGGCAGACAGTAGGTGCTGGTTTAAAGTGATCTACACAAAACACATACATACATACATACATACACACAAGCACACACACACACACACACACACACACACACACACACACACGCACACACACACAAACACAGATATACACACTTATATACACACTCATGTATGTACCAAGTCCTCCAATCTCAGTGGTTTCCAGAGGTCAGGTAGAGGTGCTAATGTTTTAGGTGAAATTGTAGCAAGTATATGCTAGTACAGATAGAGTCACACACAAACTTCTTCAAGAATGCGCAAAGCTGAAGGATGGGAAAAATTTCTACTGACTGACAGTGGATTGCACCATTCAGTAGTGCTTATGTAATGCTTTTATGTAACACTGATCAAACATCATAGCAGGCAAAAACAAATAGATATAAATAGGGCTTCATACTGCTCTTGACTGCACTGATGAAGGTGGATGAGTGTGTGTGTAGGTGTGTCTTTATCTGTACTAGCATCTATTTCTTATTTCTCTATTAAAACTGTCTGTCAGAAGACAACTAAACATACCTTTAATAATGTTAGTGTGTGTCTGAGGAAATGTAGGGTTCATATTCACTGTTTATGTGTAATGTGATTCAGTATTAGCCAGTTACTGGCCATTTTTTAGAAACATTTACTTTCTTGGCGTGCTTTGTACGTGTACAGTAAGAGACTGCAGCTCCGTGCACATTTGTGTTAGTCATTCTGCAGGCCTTCATCAGTGCTCAGTTTCTGACCACAGAACTGCTCCTGGCTAGATATTTTTGGTTGGCGGGCTGTTCTCAACCCTACAGTGAAATTGTGTAAAAACAGCAACTTTAACAACACTGTACCAGATCTAATTAATGTAATACAGGCGGTCATTGTAAACCTGAAGAGTCTACCTTTATTGTAGGTGTACCTATAAAATGACCAGTCAGTGTAGCTGGAATCTAGGAATGCCAGACAGACTGGAAACTAATGTATGTAAGTGAAAAAAGAATAATACATACCCTTGCAAATGTTTTGCTCCTATGAAACTGTCACGTGCGGGGTGCTCAGGGTGTGGTGAGCGAGGTGCAGATGCAGGGTTCCTTTTGCAGGTTTTATTTACAAACACAAACTCAAAGACATAAGAAACACAAAGAGGCATGAGGGCCAAAATACAAGGAATACATAAAACAGGTGAAACATGAAGGACGGGTAGGGTGAGGCTATCTGTGAGGGTTGTATGATGGTTGACTGACCACTGGGACAAAAATCCTTGGAACTTAAATACATAACAGACTAGGACAGGAACAAATAATTAGACACAGTCACTTTCACATAACCACGGGATGGCTGACAGAACAGGTGAACTAAGGCAGTGAACAGAACGGGAACAGAACAGAATGCAGTGAACAGTCTCACATGAAAAACTGAAACAATAGCGGCCTCTAACGGCCGCTGACCACGAGTGTCTGTTACGTCCAGGCTATCTCTGTTACGCCCCCAATGGAGTCAGTCGCCCGAGTACTAGGGGGTACACAGCTCTGGGCACGGAGATATGACGTCTTGGGTTGTGTGTGTGTATGTGGTCAACAGGAGCCTAGGCAACCCAGGTGCAGCAATCCCCCTGCCACTCGAGGAAGATTTGCTCCAGGCGAGTCACCAGAACCAACTGGAGCAGATCATGGACGTGGTCGGGCAGCTGGTGAATGCTGTTCGTGCATCTCCATCACCTGCACCTGTCTCAGCCATGTTCATGAAAACAGCACGTCATACCTTGCGCCCAGAGAGATATGGGGGGATCCTTCTGCTTGCAGGAATTTCCTGCTGTCATGCGACCTCTACTTCGCAGAATACCCCAAGATAACTCCTCAGCAGAAGATATCCCTAATGACACAGAGACTGACAGGGAGGGCTTTAGACTGGGCTACCACCGTATGGCCACAGGAGGGCACACAAGCACCAGACTATACTAACTTCAGGGATCAGTTCAGGGTTGCCTTTGATTACCCTGGCCATGGCAAAAGCAGTAGCACCAGGCTTCTGCAATTGAGGCAAGGAAATGAAAATGTATCAGAATACGCAGTGAAGTTCCGGATCCTTGCAGAAGAGAGCGGCTAGAACGAGTCAGCCCTTACGGCTGTTTACAGCAAGGGTTTGAGTCTGAAACTGCAGTTAGCCTGTTGAGACGAAGGTCTCTCATTACATTTACGGCATTTAGCAGACGCTTTTATCCAAAGCGACTTCCATTCCCTAACTACAGGGGACAGTCTCCCTGGAGCAACTTGGGATTAAGGGTCTTGCTCAGGAACCCAGTGGTGGCGTGCTGGAGGTAGGATTCGAACCCACAACCGCTTGGTCCAAAGGCAAGTATCCTACCACTAGGCCACCACCACCCTCAGATGATCCAATTAAGTATCAAGCCAGACCAGCACAAAAGAAGCAAAGGTCTCGGCACCAACCCAAAAGGACCCAGAACTGGACTGAAGTCAGTGCTCCCCAGTCTCGATGTCTGCGCCCCCTTTCCTGAACCCGTGAAAGTAGGGAGTCACAAATTGACCCCTCAAGAGCGCAGGAGAAGAAGGTGGAGGGTCTGTGCCTATATTGTTGCGGTAGTGGGCATAGGGTGGTATCGTGCCCTCTACTGTCGCCCAAGGTTACGTCCTCTCCATTTATTTTATGTCTTACCCCATCGTCAAATACACAATGCCTCGCTCTCGTGTATATCCTCTCTCTGAGAAGGAAACAAGGGTAATGGAGGAGTACATCTATGAGGCAGGGGTACATAAGCTGGTCCCGTTCACCTGTGTCGGCCAGTTTCTTCTTTATTGAGAAGAAGGATGGGGACCTTCGGCCATGTATTGACTATCATGGGCTCAATGCGATCACTGTTAAATACGCACATCCTCTCCCTCTCATACTCCTAGCCATCGAGCAGCTCCGCGGGGCAAGCATATAAAGCTCGACCTGCGGAGCGCATATAACCTCGTGTGCATTAGGGCAGGCGACGAGTGGAAGACTGCATTTAGCACCACTTCCGGTCATTACAAGTATTTAGTACTGCCATATTGCTTGGCAAATGTTCTGTCCTGTTTCCAGGCCTTGATGAACAATGTATTTCGGGAGTGGCTACAAAAATTTGTAATTGTCTGTTTGGACGATATCCTTATCTATTAAAAAAACATTACAAAGCACGTTCAGCACGTGCACGCAGTCCTCCACCACCTGCTCGTGCATGAATTACTTGTTAAAGCAGACAAATGTGAGTTTCACGTCAAGGATATTTCACGTCAAGGAAAAATGTGAATTTTACGTCAAGGAAAAATGTGAATTTCACGTCAAGGAAATTTCCTTTCTTGGCTATTGTATTGGCCTGGGGGGAGTGGCAATGGATGAGGGAAAGGTGAGAGCAGGGACTGAGTGGACAGATCCCACGACAGTCAAAGAGCTTCAGTGATTCCTGGGATTTGCTCATTTTTATCGCAGATTCATGAGGAATTTTAGTACTGTGGCAGCACTGCTAACCAGCCTGTTAAAGGGGAAACCTAAATTTCTCAAAGTGACACTGGCCGCCAAAGCGGCACTTACATAGTTAAAGGAGCTGTTCACCTCCGCACAGGTTCTGACATGACCAGATCTAGCTAAACCATTTATAGTGGAGGTTGACACTTCTGAAGCAGGAGTGGGAGCAGTGCTGTCCCATTACTATAGGGCCTCACACAAATTACATCCATGTGCCTTCTTTTCTAGGAAGCTGACCGACGCAGAAAGAAATTATGACATCGCTAACCAAGAACTGCTGGCGGTGAAAGCGGCGTTAGAGGAGGGATGTCATTGGTTGGAGGGAGCCAGACAACCCTTTTGGTGTTCACTGACCACCGAAACCTTGAGTACATACAGCAGGCCAAGCGACTCTGCCCTCGACAGGTTCAGTGGGCTTTGTTTTTTAGCAGATTTGACTACGTGCTTACATATTGCCCAGGTTCGCATAACGGAATGACTGATGCCCTTTCAAGGCGCTTTCCTATGTTTGAAGTTCCAAAAACCAATGAGCTTATCAGCTCTTACTGTAGCTCCCGTCAGCTGGGATGTGGATAGTGAGATAGAGCAGCTCAATCCAGAAGGGAAAATAAGGTAATCGACTAGGCACATAACACACCTGCTACTGGGTACCCAGGAGTCCATCGAACTGTCGAAGTCCTAAGTCATAAGTACTGGTGGGTAGTGGTGGCCTAGTGGTAAGATACTTGCCTCTGGACCAAGAGGTCATGGGTTCGTATCCTACCTCCAGCACCACTGGGTTCCTGAGCAAGACCCTTAACCCCAAGTAGCTCCAGGGAGACTGTCCCCTGTAGTAATGGATAAAAGCGTCTGCTAAATGCTGTAAATGTAAACTAAAAGAATAACAGAATGCTGAATAACACTCATCTGTTTGCTTCAGGTCCTATTAAATGTGCTTCAGATTTGCAATCATTTTTCTTGATCATTTACCTCTAATATAACATAAAGCAGCAATGTTTCTAGCAGAAGAAAGGCTAAGAAAAAACACTTTACTATGTGTTATTATTATTATTTCACTTATTGCATTTAAATGCCATATTTCCTATTTTGAAATAGTTTCATTCACTTAACAAATGTATGACAGTCTAAACAATATTTTAAAAATGTCACTGTACATGTTTTAAAACGTTTCTGCAGTTAAATAGCATCTCCTATTTAAAACTACAAATAATATTCAATAAAACTAATGTTTGCTTACAACATTTATTTGGTCACATTGGGATCTTCTGCAACATTTTATTATTTTGGTTTGAAAGAAGACTGGGTCATATTTATTTGCAAGCATTCAATTATTTGTCTCAAATATACAAAAGCTCAAAAAACAGCAGATTATTTTTAGTGCTCTACTCACAGCCAGTAGTGAGAATATCACAAGCCTGAGTTTCTCAGAATAGGAATAGAGACAAGTGTGTGGTTGTGGTTTGGCTTCTGTTCTAGTTCACCTGTGTGTGTTTCACACTGAAGGAGGGGAAGGAGCTGTTGAAGTGTTGCAGGTGGCACTAACTGACCTTTAGATGTGAGAGAGACTTTTATCTGATCACTATTCATCTATATTTTAGTTTATAAAATCCTGACAGGTACAATGTTTTGGCCGTTTAAACAGTGGAAATGCCTTAAAATATAAAGCAAATATTAACTTTTATTATAGAATGGAAAAATCACAGTTTACTCCAGTTTTGTTATGTTCTGGACAGTGATGTCAAATGCTTGCACTGAAATCGACACTTCAAAACCTATGAACCAGACAGTCAAGCAGTGAGTGAGGGTAATTGTACAGTGTACAGTATGTACAGAATGCTGACTGAGAAAGAGTGTACAAGCTCAATAGGTTCCACTTGTCTCTCTCCTGTATCTGCTGGCAATGCTAAAGGAAGTCTCACAACAACATCCTTTTTATATCGAAACACAAATTGTCACTCGCATACAAATAATGTTACAGAATAAAAAAGGCCAAGAACAAAGGTATGTAATGGTTGGGTATTTGTGATGTTTTCTTAATGCTTTCTTGTTCTATCAGACAGGATGTGTGCATCCATTCATCTATGATATTAAAAGTGCACATTTAAGACTTTACACACACGTCATGGCATCACAGACTGAATCCATTTACTTCATACCTCACTCAGACAGAACCACAAGTATCCTGCCTCTGTACCCGTTCACAGGTTAATGTGTTCTACATCACTCTGCTAATTAAACTGACATGACATGCTGAGAACCATCAAAGATTCAGTGAGCGATGTTTATGACTGTGAGGTTTGACCTTGGTGTGGCTAACCACAGTCACAAGTGCTGCTGAAGTTTATTTCAGCAGTCAAATGGAGAAAGGCAGAGAAACACTAGACAGGACATCAATCCATCACAGGGCATTAAACTGATATCATAGAAGAAAAAGTAATGCAAAAATTCCCTAAATTAACAAAGTGTATCATTTTTATTCTTTTATTCAGATTAGGATCTGTTTATACATTTGGATGAGTTAACTGGATGGCAATGTTTCTTTCCCTCTTTTTAGAGAAGGCTAGTTACACTGTGTACACAGAGCTGCAGAAGAACTCAGACAAATAAATTGTACAGCATGAGAATGACCAGTATGAAACATCCACAACATAATTTCATCATGAAATAAATGTTAATATCTCAGAATTGTCAAACCTTTGAATTACTGGTTTAAGCTTTGCATCAGCAGTAAGTTCAGCTGGCAGGGTCTGTTGATGTATCTGGAACATCATGTCCTGTTACAGAGCCACTGTGACACAAGATAAGATGTTGAGTGATGGGTATCTGGGGAATCCACTGTAGGTGTGAGTAACATGCCCGTCACTGGTCAGGCATTGGTCTACTACACCATTTAGTGTTTAAACTGATCATATAGAGTTACACTAATGAAAGTATGAACTGATCAGCCATAACATTAAAACCTTGCAAGTCCGTATGTCTGTATGACTACAACCCCTGTTGGAAGTATATATTTATGTCACATGATTTAAAAAAAATAATCTAATTAATTACAAGCGCTGTGATTAATTAATCTAGATTACTCACGCACACTTTTGCTGCAAAAGTATTTACAATTTTAAAGGAATTTTGGCTTATGATTGAATAAATAATCAACATTACAGGCTTTCAGCATCTCTTTTCTTTAATAACGGTTTCTGCACTGTCCATGTGCCATAATGGACACAGCAATCAAAAATATGACCTAATATGCTGAGGGAAAAAGTGCTGCAGTAAGAACAACGATAGAACTAAGTCCGTATATAAGGCGCAGTTTAAGATAAAGTATATACAAGCGCGGGTGTTCTGACGAATTACGCTGCCTTGTCTAAAAAAGCTACTTTAGAGCAAATCGACAGCAGTCTATCGATTCATGCTACAAGACGAAAGTAACAAAAGAGCTTTTAGGATATTAATCACAGTAAACCAGTGACCAGAACACAAGATAACACAGATAAACAAGTGCCCAATGCAAAACAGCACAGATAAACCAGTGTCCAACGCAAGATAGCACAGATAAACCAGTCTCCAACACAAGCTAGCACAGATAAACCAGTTTTCAATGCAGGATAGCACAGAAATTTCACAGCTGATTTCTATGAAGATGGATTATTCCTCCAGAAACAGACTACAGGAGAGATGACCATCATTCGTACTGTCTCAAAGTCAGATGAAGGTCTCTACCACTGTAAACACCCAGAGAGAGGAGAGTCACCACACAGCTGGAT
>JBBJLS010072944.1:0-10062 GCA_037577275.1 Bryconaethiops microstoma
TCACACACACTCACACACACTCACACACACTCACACACACTCACACACACTCACACACACTCACACACACTCACACCAATAATTGCAGGTCAGAGATCAAATTTCCATCGTCAGCTTTCTCAGGTTGCGAGGAATCCTCATTCAGAGTCGCTAATTCATTTCCCTGCAGCACAGTAACAAAGTCACTCTTATGCCCCACATCCTCTGACCGCAATCTGCCAATCAGGGATTCTAGATGGGAACTTTTTTTTATACTGGTCACTATTTTATCTCACAAATCTTTTCACTGTCTGTTCTGAATGCCTCTGCTCAGTCGTGTAAACATAATACTTTTACTATACTTGTATCAGAACTGTGCTATATGGTGCTGCCCAAAAGTGCATGCATCTCCCATTTGATTCTTGGTTGCTGTCAGTCGTTCTTCTTCATGGTCTTAGATGGTTTATGTCATCACCACCCTCAACCTCATCATTTGTAGCACAGATGCAGATTTCTGAAAAGCTGCTTTATGATATCCTCTGTGCTGTACATGTAGAACTGCACTGAACACTTGCCTACTCTAAGGCCTCCACAAGCTGAGGCAGCAGAACTCAAAGGGAAGCAGCTGCTCACCAGCCTTAGCTGTCGTTTTCCCAAATGACCATAAGGAAAGTAGGAAAGTAGGAAGGGCTTGCAGGAGGCCCAGGCTGGTCAAATTGCCTTCCCTACTAAGCCTGAAATACTGCACCCCAAAAGCCCTGTGACTCATTTATATAGTCCTGGATTAATCACAATTTCCAAAAATAAAATTCTGGAAATTGTGGGCTAAAATTATGACGCATGTACTGGCTTATTTAAAAAAATTGTCAATAACAGACAGAACATGTTATTCAATCTGTTAATCGTCTAGTAATTATTTACTAAAATTATTAATGTTTTTGGTGCTTTCATGGAAAATTTTCACAGTGTTACTGTGTCATGAAAAATTTTCACAGTGTTCACAGTTTTTACTGAAACAATACTTCTTTAGAACAATATGAATTAAATATGAAATGATCACTACAACTACTACCGTTTCTTGTAGAGATTATAACTAAACATGCTGTGTCCTGATGCATGTCCTAGAGGGTTTTATTAAAGCAGGGTACCCATATTTATCTGTCTTTTTAAAAAATTCACATAATTACAAGAATTATTCAAATTGATGGTACGATTATAGCTGGGTTTTATATTATACTGTATAAGAGATGAATTTCATTAAGAAACTGTTCCACCCCTAGTTCTATTTTAACACATTTAATTTAGCCAATTATTCAAGCCTTCTGGAGCATGTAAGAATCAGGTGGATCTGATTAGAGCTGAAATTAAACTCTGCAGGTGAATCATCAGGAGCTAAACTAATTTAAAAAATCAACTGTAAACTACTGCTGCAAACAGTCTAATGGTTTTGTTCTGTTTTAATAAATCTCTTGACAAAATCTTTTTAATCTTTCTTTTAGCAACTAAGAGAAATCCTCTATGTTGGTGCAGTTATCAAGCTGCCTAACTCATTAAGCATATTCAGCATGTATATTAAACTATACATAATTATACTAGATTTACAAGATAATTGTGATGTTGTTATTATTATTATTATATATTATAATAATAATAATCATCATTATAATAAAAGACTAAGACAATACTTCTGAGAGAATAGTACCACACACTGACCTGTAACAAAAAAAATGTAGATAACCTGTGTGGTTTGTGGCAGTAGGATAATAGTCAACATTCCTGCCATAAACAGTAAAATCACAAAAGTGAACATAATTTTATTAGATAATTATTTACTTGCCATAGTATATACTTCCACGGTGAAACAATTTGGGAGTGAAACTTTACAAGGGTTGACCCTTTACACAGTAGCACTGAATATCCACAAATAGAGGAAACCATCATTTTAGCAGCATCTATACACAACTGCTAAAACATTTCTTCCCCACTGACTATAAACACATGAAAGAGACTGTATAATACAGTCCATTAGGTTTTTACTTCTATGGTTTTATTGTTTGTGGCAGACGAAACAGATCACTTGCTATCAGCTTTGTTAGCTCTTTGGAAAACTGCAGCCGCACATAACTCACCCTGCTGCCACCAATCACGCAGTTTATTAAGGTCACTACTGCAACTCCCATATACATAACTTGTTTATTTTTACTAATACTGAAAAATAAGCAAACTCTCTATAAACAAGGATTTTAGTCACAGATCTAGAATGCCATGGCTTATTAACCTTGCAGAGCAGTCATGAAAAAGGAGAGGGCTGTGGATTAGTATTTATGAGCATGCCGTGCTTCGTAGCTACTCACAGATATAGCAACAGGGAGGAACATTACTGGGGCATTCCTAGAGGGAAAGGTAGAAGGGGAGAGATGGAGAAAACACTTACTCTCTGGCTGCTTCTCGTTTGGCGTGATGGAACGGATGAAGTCCTGAGGCGTCATGTACACTTCGGCATCTCCATGCTCACTGATGATCTTCAGTGTGGCGAAGTAGCGGAAGATCTTGTCCGGAGTGGAATAGGCTCGGATACGGTTCTCATACTCCATCACCTACAACAGGGATAACAACCAACACTGTTAACACACCTGCATTACTTAGAGAATAGTTTAAAGCGCCTTCAACATTTCAAAAGTTCAAGTCCAGCAGCGTTAGTGTACTAGCAGTAGTTTCAGGGCAGTATTATAGTATTAGGATAATGCAGACAAGTATTACTCGTGCTGCCCACTAGTGCAGTTGTAATCAAACACGGATTCACAGCCTGGAGATCCATGGGCGACCACACTGGAGAATTCCTCTAAATCAAAAAACAACCACACATACCTAACCTCACATACACATCCTATTCACCTTTTTTAACCAATGTGTGACTCTCAAATTTCTGAGACAGCAGACACATTATTCATGTTAGTCTTTTTTTTCATCTGAATACACAAAGAACAATCTCTCCAGACAAACTGATGACTGCACCACTTCAAAAATATGTTTTAAAATAAATTATTTAAAGCCCTTAGTCATTTTTACATCTGAAGACAACATTCAATCATTCATTATTTATATCATGCAAGTAAGTTTTAAATCCATTCAATTGAGTTAATTTTGTTTAAAAAAGGCCACAGACGTAAAAGCAAGCATTGTCTAATTTGCCATTTATCCCATCCTACTAAACCGCAAGCCATGACAGTGTGATTCTTAAATAAATATGTTACACTGTAGTTATGGTTACTGCCCTTAGGTTAGGAAGCCGGCTGCTGAATGGCTTCAAAATCTGAGCTTCTTCGTAATTTCAAAGTCTTTACCTATTATGTATCTTGCTGGCATTATCTCTCCCATTGTAAAAGCACAATGCAATTAATGGTTATAGATGTAAACAAGCGAACCAATGATCTTATTCCAACCACACATGAAGGTAGAACAACTGCAAGTCTTTTAATGTTTTCATCAGCGTGTGAAGTAATTCCTTCAAGGACACCAGGTGTCATAGAGAAACTGACGCTAGTGGATATACGTAAGGTCAAGATTCTGTAGCGCTCAGAGACCTTAACAGCAGCAATAACCAGCAAAATGACAGTTGACCACTATGACCTCAAACCACTACGTCTGAAATCCCAGGTTAAGAGGCATTAGCCTGAGGTTCTATGCCAAACTGCATTATGGAATGAGGAGAGATCAGATTTACATAACACTGAGGCTTGGCCACCCATTTCTCATATTATATGCCTGCCGTGAGTAATAAAGAAAATGATAGCAGACAAATGTGACACTCTGAATCAGGTTGGCCTGATCTGGAAAATGGGACAGAAATTTACAGGGGTCTCCTTTCAAATCCACACAGTCAAGGGCCATTTGCCTCAGAGCACTGATGGTGAGAACCCGTGAGAGTGTGTTTGAGGGAAGGGACCGAAGGGCTGGTTTGATGGAAAAAGGGCTTTGTCAGGAAATGAGCATGTTGCTGTCAGTCAGTAGGCAGACAGATATTAACCTACAGGCTCATACACTCCATTAGCAGGGAGCCAGAGCCACCGCTCAGAGAGAGGGTTTCAGCAATGCAGATCAGAATGCAGGGTTTCTCTGTGTGTGTGTTTGTGTGTGTGTGTGTGTGTGTGTGTGTGTGTGTGTGTGTGTCAAAGCCACTAACATTAGCTACTGGGAGAAACTAGCTGGAACACATTCTGACAGCTTGGCATCTAAGTGGCACCAATGCCAGCTGCCACTGGAAAATCATGTTGCCAGTGAGAATAGACAGTGAATAGACAGAGGAACACATAATAGGTTTTTGATTGACACATACATATACACATTTGCAAGACAAGAGTTTGGTGCCCGATTGCATGAAACACCTTAAGAATGAAACCTAACTGATTATTTATTTTGTACCCATCAGATTTTTCTCTCAACTAGGGGGAAAAGGTTAAGGGCTTAATTACAAAGACTGGGTTTTGCTGTAGTAAATTCCAGCATATACATAACAGCATACTCATCACTGGAACCGGCTAACCTACATTAATGCTGAAACAACGCTCCTAAAATTAGTTTTGATGGAAAATGAATTGCTGTGCAAAAACACAGAGTCAACATGTTACGTACTACAAACTCTACTGGAAATGTTTAATTAACTATCTCGTTTAATGCAGCTGACGGGATTTGCTTTGTAACTTTGTTTGTCATGATGACTATATGTTTGGTCATTTTGCATGTCAGTCACAAAAGAGGCGAGTTTTGGACAAGTTCAACAATAAAGCTCATCAGTTCTTATATTCCTCTTATATTCTCTTCTAACAAACAAATGTGTTAGATTATTGCTTGGCTCCAAGCAACCTTGGAAAACTCATTGTCCCTAAGGATCCTGCAGACCTCAACTAAACGGCAGACTGACCACTCAGTCTGAGGAAGCATATAATTGCAGAAATAAGTATTTTGTATTTTCTGTAATTATCTATATACTTAATGCATCATAGACAGAATGTTTAGTGGGAATTTCTAAAAAAATAAAATAAAATAATTTTATCGCAAACAAAATACAAATTCTGGGCTGTTCTGGATGTCCCACAACTTTACTGTTCATTAATGCCAAAAAAATCCATCAGATAAAATACCAAAGCAAAGCCAATGAAATGATGTAGATTACATAAATTACCCATATCAGAATCTAATCTATTTGGCAATTTCCAATGGAAACATTTTTTTTTTTTACAACATACAAATTCATTCATACAAATGTTTGGTTTGTTGCCATTTTAGCTCAGAAGACAAGCACAGGCAACAGGTGCTGAAGTCTTGGACATGGTTCATCAGAAAGCCGTCTAAATTAGTCATGCTACTGCACCAGGTCACCTCAAACAGCTGTTACTGGGAATAAAGCTAAAAAAAATTATGTCTATAGATCTCTGAGGGTGTGTCACTATGTAGCTCGTCATTAGCATCTGGATGAGTCCTGGGTCTATGCCATCTTTGTCTACAGGGAAAAATTAGTTACTGGAAAATGCTTCTATGACACTATGGTTAACCCAAGATTTCAAAAGCTCATTTGTTTTATTCATTGCACATTTAGTTAACACCCACCACAATACTCAAGCGGTTTTTTGCAGTAGTAGGCTACAGTGTCAAGTGTTGAATTTAGCCATATCTTCTTGCAAGTAAGTTTTCTTATTACTTATAGAATGTTTATAGGATTGTTTATGTTTTGACTATTCATAATTTAGAGGATTAAGTGACTGTTGGAGGATAAAACAATACCAAGACTTCAGAGGTCCATGGACCGGAATCTTAACCATGCGCAGCGCTCCCCAGTAGTCTCCAGCAAACAAATCTTAAATACAGCATTTTTCATAACAAATGCAGAAGTTATTGGTGATTAAGCAAAGGTACGCCTCCAATTCCAGCAAGGCGACAAGCAGTTCCCTTTAATTTACTTTGGCTTGTTAATATTGGCAGTGCTGAGGAAATTTAAAAGCTAGAAGACACGAGTCTGCCGTCCAAATGATGCTCTTATTTCAAAGGGTTCATAAAGACAAGCCAATATAAACATCCAGCCATTCGTAAAAACAAGTCAGCACAGACAGATGAATCGATAGTTATGTCCATGAAAATATTTCCAGTTTGCCAGCTAAGAGTTCAGAGTTAGAAGTTCCTGGCACAGTGGGAAGGCAGTAGACTTGATAACAGGTATTTAAAGTAATCATAATTTCTGTCATTTCTAAAATCTTTAGAGAAATGAGACATATTTTGTTTGCTTTGTCAGTTTAGCACTAGAGCTCCAAGTCAACAAGTGATAGAAGCTTAGACCAATTAGCACTGAACAAATTGCATGTCTAGTGTTGCTCATGTGACTTCTGATACCATATGACACAAATGTCATCCAAAAAATAGCAGTAGCAGCCATTTACATCCATAATTTTTGTTTGTTTACTCACAATGCTAAGGCAGAGTATTTAGGTACTGAAATTTCATACTGAAAGTAGTATTAAAGTAATTCCGTTGGTATCACAAAATTATTTTAATACTCAGCTCTTGTTTGCACAATGTTAAACTGATTTCATTACTAGTTAGTCATATTAGCCTTGTAGATCCAGTGAAAAACTAAAGAAACAAACTTTAGACACCAAACATGTCTAAGCAGATCAGCTAGACTTGGGCAGTCATAGTTTACACATGTCTGGAGTCCAGATTTTCCTTCTTTCTTTAGATTAGAACTAAAGCACCAACTCAAACCACATCCAGGTCTTCTTTAAGGTGGCACAGACTTGTCAGTGAGGTTTAAGACACAGTATGACTAACTGTAAGCTATAAAACTGAATAAAACTCTACCGTGTAGCTGAACACTATGGGCACCCATTTAGACATAAGGGCACACATTTTAGAGGAGCAGAAGTGGCAATCTAGAACTGATCCATACATACTGATCCAGAAATTTGATCCAAAGTAAGCCCTCTTTACAGTGCTTTCCAATCCAATCCAATCCAACTTTATTTATATAGCACATTTTAACAACTGAAAAAGTTTCCAAAGTGTTGCACAGAAAGACAAATAAAAACAGGAACAGGAGACCTCAGAGGGCGTGCCGGTGTATACATTTGGATGAGGTCTGTGATGTACTGAGGGGCCAGTCCATTCAAAGCTTTAAAAACAAACAATAAAATCTTAAAATCAATTCTAAAACGCACTGGGAGCCAGTGCAAAGACGCTAAAATTGGGGTGACGTGTTCACACTTTTTGCTGTAAGCGGGAAAGTGCAAAGTGACTGATTCCAGAATAAAGTGCGTTACAGTAGTCTAACCGCAAAGATATAAAAGTGTGAACAACCTTCTCAAAAGTTTTCAAAGATAAAAAAAAAGTTTCACTTTGGATAAGAGCCTAAGATGATAAAAACCAGATTTAACAATGGCGTTCATTTGCTTGTCAAATTTAAAATCGTCCGTAAGAATCTTTAACCACACTGATGAGTCTTCAGTTTTAAAGAATTGGACTGAGGGGCATTTTAGGGACTATGTGGACAAAATTATAGGGACACACCTCTTAATTCAGGGTTTGGGCTTGACCACTTACTTCCAGTGAAGGGCAACCTTAATGCTTCAGCATACCAAGACAACACCATGCCTCCAACTTTGCGGACCCAGTGTTTGGGGATGGCCCTTTTCTATTCAAGCAAGACTGCGCCTCAGTACACAAAGCAAGGTCCATAAAAGTTAGATGAGTTTGTTGTGGAAGAACTCGACTGGCCCGCACTGAGCCCCGAACTCAACCCCATCCAATACCTTTGGGATGAACTGGAATGGAGATTGTGAGCCTGACCTTCTCGTCCAACATCAGTGCCCGAACTTATAAATGATCTACAGAATGAATGGCCACAAATTCCTACAGAAACATTCCAAAATCTTGTATAAAGCCTCCCAAGAAGAGTGCTATAGCTGCAATCATATTCAAGACTGTATTTGAATGCAATGTCATTACTGTTGCTGTAAGGGTCAGATGTCCCAATACTTTTGTCAATATAGTGTATTTTTACAAAAGGTATTTGGGTGGTTATAGATTCTATGTTAGAAACTTCAGCCTGCTAACATTGATGATGTATAAGAGATGTTGATGAAGTCATGAAGTCTCTGTTACACTGCTTTCTTGTCCTCATCACAGTTGCCTTTAACTTACAATAACTCATAACTTATTCAACATGTTGGCGACCAGATCCATAAATAAAGGCTCTAGATGACAGAAATCAATCATCCTCAGCTTTCAGGGGAACCCTGCGGACCGACTATATGTCACCACCAAAAATGTCAAAATCAAAAAAATCAAACTTATACACTTGCCCTAACAAAACACTGTGGTTATATAAGCTTTTCCAAAAACTACCTGACTATGACAATGCTGTCGTTTGAACAAACCAAAAGAGCAATGATATTTACAACTGCAATTTCCTATTACACTAAAATATGAAGCCATATAACACATCCTTATTAAAATTCCACAGCTGCCCCACCATTTTTTTTTAAATCTTGTTTATAAGAAGCTAAACCTTGAAAAATGATTTTGCTGAGACTGAAGGTCAGCAGAACCATTCCGCTACAGACACACAAGACCGCAACGTGTAATGGCTCCAAGAGCCCCTCCTGCTATAGTAATTACACCAGCTACTAGTTCATGGCTGCTTACCTTTATATTATTATCTGATCTGAGGCAAATCACAATTCCAAAAACATTCTCGTCTCATTTTCCTGACATCAGAAAGCTGCAGCAGTTTTAGATGTAAAACCAGAGGTTGACAAGCATCAGTCAAAGCTATTTAACAGAGTTACTCTCTATTTTAAGGCTGCAATTTTTGACTACTCTAAGTAGATTACCCATGTGTCAGTTTAAAGTTTGATGTGCCTGACAAGTCATCAACAAACACTTGAGCAGGCGTGCAAGCAAACGCATATTCATAAATGTCTGTAGATGTGGCAGGAAGTCGATTAGGTGGAATTATTGACTTAAGTGCTATATTTACAGACTGCTGGGTTTGGGTTTAAAGCAGGGTAATTTTTCAGCCTTGCACATCCTTCACCCATGAGAAAGAATACGCATAGAGAAGATCTGGCTTGTATGATAAGGCTTGTATTTCTGTTGGTGTATGAGTGTTTGTGTGTGTATCTGAGAGGGGGAGATCTGTAGAGGGGAACAGTTGCCTTCATGTAACAGCTGATCTGTAATTGCTTGATCTATTCATCATTACTACAACTATTATTATTATCTTTTTCATTCTTTATTCAGTGTTTCTGCTTCTTTTAACCTGTTTTTTCATATTATCCTACATTTTTCTTTTCATTTTTTTGGATCTTTTTCAAAAATTATTATGGACTGAATCAACAAGAACTGGAAGGATTAAACTACTGAAGGCTGAAAAGGTGTATATACACTAGCATTCAAAACTTCAGTGAAAGTTCAAATTCAAAGTTTTCAAATCAAGAATTGCTGGTTTATTCAATTCAGTTTTGGGGAACATTACATCTTTCATTCATTTACAGTAATGTTCTGCCTGAGATTGATTATCACGTTTCAAATAAAAACACTGATCCTAAATATTTTATACCATAATTCCAAATTTTGAATGCTAATCACATCACAAAAACAATTCATCCTGTATGCTTTTACAGCTTATTTACCACATATGGACTGAATGATCTAGAACAAGAGTGCACAGCTTAGTGATTTAAAAACACTCAACCTGACAATCAACAAACGAGTTAGGTCAGGTGAGTCTGAGCACGAAAATAATCAGCAAACTGTGCTGAACAACCCCTGTACGCCACACAACAATGTGCACAAACTACAACAAACTACAAAAACCAAGAGACATTGTTTTTTCTATGATATGGACCCTTCAATGCACAGAAGGTATTATTGTGAGTTATTTTGCACAAGCTGCTTTACATAGATAAAAAGAAACAGCTAAATGAAATATTATCTGAATGTGTGACAAGGAGAAAGTGGAGTCAGACTCATCTGAGCAACATCTTCTCCTATTCACACTGCATTGAGCTCACTACAGAGCAAAAACACAAA
>JBBJLS010072945.1:0-10062 GCA_037577275.1 Bryconaethiops microstoma
ACACACACACACACACACACACACACACACACACACACACACACACACACACACACACACACACATACTCTCTCTCTGTCTTTCTCGCCCGGAGGTGTTGGTGGAACCAGTGCAGTTTTCTCTAAGGACTCAGATGGGTAAACACACACACTCTCACACACTAACACACACATGCAGGCCCAGTCTGAGGCCTTTAGCCACCTGGGTTCCTCCACTGTATTGAGGACACAGTTACACACTCCTCCGTCAGCCCATGATTATCCCTCTCTTGCCCCAACCTAACCCCCCACCCCTCCCCCCCAGCTAACTTCCCTTCATTTCAGTTCCGCTGAGCTTTTACTGCCAAAGCAATTAACATAAACATAAACAGGAGAACAAAGAAAAACCAGAATAGAAACAGATCAACAGGACAATCTCTTCCTCTCTCTCTCTCTCTTATTCTCTCTCATTCTCTCTCCGATCTCTCTCTCTTCTCTCTTTCGGTTTCACTGTCTCTCTCTCTCTGTCTTATTCTCACTATCTCATTCTCTCTCTCTCTCTTCTCTCTTTCAGTTTCACTGTCTCTCTCTCTGTCTTATTCTCTCTCACTGCGTAAATGCAGGACAACATTCTAGAACACTCTGAATGGAGAGAATATTCTGTAGCAGTGTGAAGGGACAGAACATTCTAGAACACACTGAATTTCAGAACAGCATGAATGTAAGACAGCATTCTAGAACACAATGAATGGGAGAACATTCTACAACACAGTGAAAAGAGAATATTCTAGAACACGGCAAATGTATAGAACATTCAAGAACCATGTGAATGGGGAGAACGTTCCAGAACACTGTGAATGTACAGAACATTCTAGAACTGTGCGAATGGAGGACAACGTTCTAGAACACAGCGAAAAGGGAGAATATTCTACAACACCATGAATGGAAGACAGCATTCCAGAATGCAGTGAATGAAGAAAACATTCTAGAACACTGAATGTATAGAACATTTTAGTACACTGTGAATCGGGTAGAATTTTCAAGAACATGATGAAAAAGGAGAACATTTGACAACACTATAAATGAAGGGTAACATTCTAGAACACAGTGAATGGAGGGTACATTCTAGAAGAGCGTGAAAATGGAGAACATTCTAGAACAGTGTGAAAGGTGAGAACATTCTAGAACTGTGTGAATGGAGGACAACAATCTAAAATGACATTTGAGAAGACTGTCGAACAGTGTTAACAGAAAGAACATTGCAGAACCGTGTGGAGTCTAGAACACTGCAGAACCGTGTGAGGTGTAGAACATTGCGAAACTGTGTGGAGGATAGAACACTGCAGAACAGTCACCATGAACTGAGCTGAACTCAGAACTGCTTTGGAGAGCAAGTTCTGCTATGAGTGTCTTGAAGTGTGCGTGTGTGTGCATGCGTGTGTGTGTGTGTGTGTGTGTGTGTGTGTGCGCATGCGCGCGTGCATGTGTGTTCTTTGGTGCCTTCCTGACAGCTCAGCATCTCTTTCCTCATCTCATCACCTCACAGTCTGTTCAGAGCTAGAGATACAGAGAGAAAGGAAAATGAGAGGGGATAAAGAGAGATAGAGAGAAAGAGAGAGAGGAGTGAGAAAGGAAAGAGAGAGGGGAAGAGAGAATAAAAGAGAGAGAGAAAGGAAAATGAGTAAGAGAGAAAGAGAGAAGGAGAGAAAAAGAGAGAAAGGAAACGGAGAGAGAGAGAGAAAGAGAGAAAAGAGACAGAGGAGAAAGTAAGAGAGCGAGAGAGAAAGAGAGAGTACTCCACTCTTCTTCTTCCTACTTCAGTCTGTCTGTAAATGTCAAGAGCAGCCCATAATGTTGCCACGGAGACCAGCATCTCACTGTCTAAACCGCCTGCCGGAAATTTGGTGGTGGTGTTTGTGTGTGTGTGTATAAAAGAGATAGACAGAGACGGTAACAGAGAAAGAGAGAGAGAGAGAGAGAGAGAGAGAGAGAGAGAGAGAGAGAGAGAGAGAGAGAGAGAGACGGAGCGAGAGAGAGAGAGAGAGAGAGACGGAGCGAGAGAGAGAGAGAGAGAGAGAGAGAAAATGTTTATGGAGTAAAAGTTTGCCTGTGGAGTCTGAGGCACCAAATGTAAGTCAACTCTGCCTCCTGCTGGACATTCGCACACTCCACCCAACAGAAGGAAAATCTCCAGTGAGAAACACTGCTAATATTAGGGCTGTACAAAATATCTTCCATTAATCATCTTGGCGATATCTGTCTCTGAGATCACAAAAGGCATGAATATGCAAATGAGCCTCTAACCATTTGACCAATCACAGCTCCAGGTGAGTTACTGGGTGTTCTGATAAATCGAGGATTTTATGTAAACCAAGAAAATATTTCATAATTCATTATATTTCATAATGACTTTGATCCCTTAGCACCAGGGAAGGATGATGACTCAGTTATGTACTTCCAGCTTTGTAGAAGAACTTTTCCTGTTCCAGCATGACTGTACCACCCTGTGCACAAAGTGAGCTCCATCAAGATGTGGTCTCATGGGTTTGGCGTGGAGGAACTCCAGTGGCCTGCACAGAGCCCTGACCTCAACACAACTGAAAACCTTTGAAAAGAACTGGAACATTGATTGTGAGCCTGACCTTCTCATCCAACACCATTCATTTGAATCACAAATGCTTTGAATA
Source organism: Bryconaethiops microstoma (assembly GCA_037577275.1). Taxonomy (NCBI): domain Eukaryota; kingdom Metazoa; phylum Chordata; class Actinopteri; order Characiformes; family Alestidae; genus Bryconaethiops; species Bryconaethiops microstoma. The sequence goes on from JBBJLS010072945.1 coordinate 2,666, forward strand.
GGCCTGAATTCCCACAGGCACTCTAGTAGAAGGTCTTCTAGAAGAGTGGAAGCTGTTTTGTGTAGAATGATGGTATTTGGTGGTGTTTGGTGGAAAACGATGGTGTTTGGTGGAGAATTATAGTGTTTGGTGGTGTTTTGTGCAGAATTATGGTGTTTGGTGATATTTGGTAGAGAATGATGGTGTTTGGTGGTGTTTAGTGGAGAATTATGTTATTTGGTGGAGAATGAAAGTGTTTGGTGGTGTTTTGTGAAGAAGTATTGTGTTTGGTGGAGAATGATGGTGTTTGGTGATGTTTGGTGGAGAATTATGGTGTTTGGTGGAGAATTATGGTGTTTGGTGATGTTTGGTGGAGAATGCTGTTTTGTGGCAGATAATGATGGCATATGGTTGAGTTTGTTGAAGACTGGTGATGTCTAGTGGTGTTTAGTGGAGAATGATGGTGTTTAGTGATGTTTGGTGGAGAAAGATGGTATCTGAAGGTGAACTCCAGAGGTCTGCACAGAACATTGACCTCGACACAACATAACACCTTTGAGAAGACCTGGAACGCTGATTGTGAACCAGACCTTCTCATTCAACACCAGTATTTGACCTCACCCCATTCTTTTCTCTGAATGGGCAGAACTTTACACAGACACAATCCAACATCATGTAGAAAATATCTCCACTGCAAAGCGAAGGGGGCACGCCTTATTCACACTTGTGACTTTAGAATGGGACCTCCGCAAGGTTTTTTTCTTCTAGTTTTGAAGAGATGAGTGTGTTAAACTGTTAAGAGATAAAGGAACATGACTAGAACATGTAGAGAACCTAACATGACTGTTATAAATAAATGAGTGATTTAATTAAATGATGATTAGAAAAAAAGTTTTTTACTCAACTCACTGTCAAAACTGTCAAAGTGCATGTGTGCATGTTTCTGTGTTTGTGTGTGTGTGTGTGTGTGTGTGTGTGTGTGTATGTGTGTGTATGATGACTCAAGCGCAGGATGTGCAGTCATAGGAAATGACTGTCAGAACAAACAGAGTGAGAAGAAGATGACGATGAAAGATAGATAAATAGATAGATTTTTAGACAGATAAACGGACAGATCGAGAGACAGATGAATAGACAGATAGACAGATAGATAGACAGACAGACAGATAAATAGATAGATAGATAGACAGACAGACAGACAAACAGACAGACAGGCAGATGAACAGATGGATAGACAGACAGACAGACAGACAGACAGACAGACAGACAGATAGATAGATAGATAGATAGACAGACAGACAGACAGACAGGCAGATGAACAGATGGATAGACAGACAGATGGATAGGCAGACAGATGAATAGATGGACAGACGGATAGATAGACAGACAGACAGACAGACAGCTAGATAGATAGAAAGATAGATAGATTTTTAGGGGGGGTGCTGTGAAATGCACATGCAGGGTGGGCAACTGCAGCTGTAGTTGCGGTCTCTGTCCAGCAGAGGGCTGTAGTGCCTCAGAGCTCTTACCAGTGTGGAGACGGCGGAGGTGTAGAGGGGGGTGTGGCCAGCCGACAGCAACACCGGCTGCAAAAAGTAAACAAAAACAAAAACAAGGAGGCGGGGTCACTAAACAGAGGGATGAGCAGGGTCACTTGTCAATCACACGGGGCGGGGGGAAAGACAGAGAGAGACATAGAGAGAAAGAGAGAAAGAGAGTAAGAGAGTAAGGGGGTACTTACTACAGGTGGAGGAGAGAAAAAAACAAAAACAAAACAATAAAATATAAGTGGGATAAAACCAGTTTACCCAGTTTACCCTCTTCCACACATGCTGCCCATCACCCGAGACACGTCCGTCTGAAGTCTTTCGCCTTTAGTTTAGCACTGGAGCTGAACAGCTGAAGTAGCTAATGACGAATGGAAGCTCATCACACCTTCAGACACACCTTTCCATCTTAAATTCTGATTTGAAATTTCCGTTCCAACTGAAATTCAGATTTAAATTTTCTGTTCCGCCATAAACGGTGAAGCAGGTACACTTGGGGCAGTTGGTCTCCTAGTGGTTAGGGAGTTGCCCTTGCGATTAGAAGGTTGTGAGTTCGAATCCCCAATACTGCCAGTGGCACCACTGAGGTACCCTTGAGCAAGGTACTGTCACCACACACTGCTCCCCGGGCACTGTGTTCCTGGCTGCCCACTGCTTCACTTGGTGAATGAGTTAAATTCTAAGAAAGTTCACACTGTTCACTGTGCTGGGTAAATGTATGACAGAATGGTCATTTTCACATCTGGTGCCTGAACAGCCTCTTATTCTCTTCAGGGGCCAGAATGTACATTTAAGTCTAAAGTGGGGATGATACCTTTCTTAAGGAACCTCAGTGGTGCCACTAGCAGTCCTGGGAATCAAACCCACAACCTTCTGATCACCGGGGCAACTCCCTAACCACCAGACCACCATCTGCCCCAGGTGGAATGAACAATTTGAATAAGAATTTAAGGTGGAACAGAAACTAACTTAAGGTGTCTGATGTCTTTCTCTTTCAGCTTTAGCCCTGAAGCTAAAAACTAATGTAGCTAACAGCTAATGGAAGCTCATCACACACTCCAGTGAAGCTATCCACTTGTTTCCTATGTGGATTTTCCATCCCACCTTAAGGAGGAATGGAAAATTAACATGAGAAGTTAAGGTGAGATGAAAAATTGAATAAGGGTTTAAGGTGGAATGTAAAAAAAACATTAAAAAAAAAAGAATTAAAGGTGGAACGGAAAATGTGAATAAAAGGCCACACAGGGACCTTAATGTACCAAATAAGAATTTATGGTGGAACAGAAAATAAGAGGCCACTCAGGAACCAGAATGTGGAAAAGTGTTGTTCAGTACTAGTTCATGGTTCTAGATAACAGTGATTTGTACAGTGTCTGCAACCACATCAGGGAGTCTTTCAGAGAATACTGAACTCCACACGCTCGGGGGTGGGGTGCGGTGATTAGTCTGATTAGTCTATTAGTCTGATGTTAACCTGTGTGGTGATGTGGGGAAAATACACACTAATAGTCTGATGTTAACCTGGTGGTCTCTTTTATGTTAGCCATGTTAGCCGTGTAGCTCCAGAGATATAAATAAAGACTTCAGACCATTTGATCTCAGTTGATTTGTTCGAGGGAGAAACTTGAAAAAGTTAGATTTTTGTCTGAAATCTTGCTTTAAAGCCCAGTCAGAGGCAAACCTGACGGCTGTACGGTGTTGTTAGTAAATGACAGTGTCGTAGGGAAGAGTTCTGGTTATGAACTGGTTTCTGACTGGAGCTTTAGAGCTTGTACTAGAAATACAGAAGATCAAAATAAGACCATGAGAAGTTCTAATGAGAATCTGGGACAATCTGGAGAAAAACATGAAGGAGTAAGAGAAGAGACCATTTACAGATAGAGATAGAGATAGAGAGAGAGAGAGAGAGAGAGAGAGAATGAAACTGAGAGAAATTGAGAGAGAAAGAGAGAAAGACAGAGATAAAAAGAGGAACTAAATAGATAGATAGATAGAGAGAGAGAGAGAAAGAGAGAGAGAGAGAGAGAGAGAGAGGGATAACACTCTTGCCTTATCACTGTCTCAGTCTTGCGTGTTCTTAACACACAATTCTGCCTGACACACTGGACATATCACATGCTTCAGGTAAAGGGCGAGGACACATAAACACACAGGTTTATTTGTAGTGCTTTACTACATAAAACTGACATAACCAAGCTATAAACATATCATAACAGATGTCATATGGTGTCATGAGTTGTCACGTCAAATTCTGTTCAGTAATACGGTCACAGTCCAAGTCAACGTAAACTTTATTGTCATCTCAGCTGTATATGTATGCAGAGAGACAAGACGGCATGGCTCCAGATTTTACAGGGTGCAAAAGACACACAGAATACACAAATACAAATAAACCATAAATATAAAATAGATGCAAAAATGTGCAATTTAGTAGAAAGGGTATTTTAATATTCAAAAATCTTGCAAAGTTTGCCTCACCAGTCAAGTGGAAAACAAACTGAATGCTGGAATGTAATTATGTGTGCACTATATGTACAAATGGTCAGCAGACGTTCAGTATAAATATGTGAACAATGTATAAAAATGCAGTAACTCAGACAGTTATCAAGTACAAATGTAACATGGGTGTGTTTTGTGCACGTAGTTACATGAGTGATGTGTAAAGGGCAAACAAGGTTGTTATAACAGATGTTAACAAGGTTGTTATAACAGATGACGTTTAATAGCGTGACAACAAACAAGTGTACAGTTAGTTACAGCAAAAGTTTAATTGTGACACACTGATTAGCCACAACATTAAAACCACTGACAGGTGAAGTAAACAACATTAATTATCTTGTTACAGGGGCGCTTGTCAAGGGTGGATTATAATAATGTAAAGTGGCCTATTATAATCATGTTTACACACCACAGCACACAGTGTGAACAATGTAAAATTCTTTCTCTGCATATAACCCATTTAACCCATTCACCAAGTGAAGCAGGGGGCTGCCACCAACGAGGGGCGCCTGGGGAGCAGTGTGTGGGGACGGTGTCTTGCTCAAGGGTACCTCAGTGATGACACTAGCAGTGTTGGGATACGAACCCACAACCTTCTGATTGCAGGGGCAACTCCCTAACCACTAGGCCACCAGCAAGTGAACAAGCAGTCCTTGAAGTTGTTGTGTTAGAAGCAGGAAAAATGGGTGAGTGTAAGTATTTAAACTACTTTGACAAGGACCAAATTGTGACTACAGGACTGGTTCAGAGCATCTCCAAAACAGCAGGTCTTGTGGGGTGTTCCTGGTATACAGTGGTCAGAACCTACCAAAAGTGGTCCATGGAAGGACGACTGTTCAACCAGCCATGGGGTCATAGCCCCAACTGGGTTCCTGAGCAAGACCCTTAACCCCAAGTTGCTCCAGGGAGACTGCCGCCTGTAGTTAGGGAATGGAAGTCGCTTTGGATAAAAGCACCTGCTAAATGCTGTAAGTATAAATGTAAGAGCCCAAATTGATGAAAGCAATTGCTTCATATGAAAGAAAAGTTAAGGTGGAAAATGATATAAAGGTTAAAGCTGGATTTTCCAGAACATACAGTCCATCACAGCTTGCTGTATATGGGGCTGTGTAGGTACAGATCAGTCAGAGGGCCCATGCTGACCCTAACAGCCAACACATTTCGGTCACACAGATCCTGATGCTCAACCTTTTTTCCTGCTTCCAGCACAGCAGCTTCAAGAACAGAATATTCACTTGCTACCAAATGTATCCCAGTCCTTGATAGGTGCCACTGTAATGAGATAATCAATGTTATTCACTTCACCTGTGAATTATCTCATTTAATGTTAAATTGATTATCTCATTTAATGTTTAATGTTGTGGCTGTTTGGTCGATATTTTCAAAATCGAATCACCAACATAATCCTAACAAACGTAATAAGAAAAAGAAATGTTTTTGCATTTAAAGCAATGACACATGTAGCTTCATAAACATGTTGTCAGGCCATTTTGTTGCTCCTGAGATTGTACTAAAGCCCCGTTCTTGTTTGTTTTTCTACGAAGTAAGGACATTTTGTCTCGAGAATGCGTGAAAATAGCATGTACACACTCAGGTTCTGACATAACCGATTACCAGTAAACTCACACGTTGAGTTTTTCCTGGAACAGCAACATGAAGCAGCTGTGAGACGCAGCAGCACCCACTCTGTCAAACAAACACACGTACACACGCGCACCCACACGCACCCACGCCCTGTGATAAATACATGCCTTTAACATTAGTTTTACCACCAACCAGAAGCGCTCCTGTGTCATCCTCTCACATGAATGTGAGAAGCAGAAGTGTTGGTCAAGAAAATCACACACGCTCTCGCTCCCACATCCAACATAGAAACAGCCATGTCATCACACCACAGCAGTCCTGGAGGAGAAAAAAGAACAAACTCAAAGATCATCCGATCACAAGCGAAACAGGGTTGTAATGGGGACGCGTCTGAGTCAGCACTAAACGCTTAAAGCCAATCCCCATGTTTCTCCAAAAAAACGACCGGCGGAGAAAAAGATGACCCAGAAACCTGCTGGGCCTTCGCCTGACATCATTTCTTACCACAAGATCCTTATTAACTGCAACTCATCGGCAGAAAGGCAGCCTCTCTCACACCTCTCACATCACATTCACACACACACACACACACACACATACACACACATCTCCTGCACCTGCTTTCGAAGCGGAAAAGTGACAGCAGGCCTCAGCCGACGCACGCAGGACAGTAAGAGTGTGAGATACGACTGTAAATCTCTGACACGACTCCATTAGATTGTGATTATTTAGGCCATGATTCAATGAACTGATAATTAATTTGATCTGATCCATAATAAATCTGATACAGTTCAGCTACATTTCAAATACCCCTTGCATTCAAAATGTGGGAGTAGGAAATATTGAGGCAGATGTAAACCATGGAAGCCAAGTTTTATTTTTAGATGTGAGAATTGACAGGAAAATTGCCAGAGAATGAGTGCTTACTTCAATAAAGCAAAAATGCCACTTAAAGCTGTTTGGTTCAGTGATGCGAATCTTTTTAATTGTGATAAAATCCCTGGAACACATGGCTTCAGTATGATGAAGCACATTCAGTAAAAGTACTCCAATTATATATTTTTATTAATAATAATGATCACAAAAACGATGTTCCTCCAAACTATATAGTTGGATAACAGTAGGCTACACTTTTCCAGATTAAGTAATTTAATTAAGAACTTTGCAATGGCTTTAACTAAAACGAGTGCAGTGGTTTTAATAAGTTGTTTTTAATAGTTGATGTGTGGAAAAAGCTTCGTCTCCGTTTGTAACAGTTTCCTTGGTTAAAAAAAAAAAACAGCTGCCCTAGGAAGCAAACCATGTTTTAATCAGTTATTAACAAAATTGACCTGGTGCCTTCATACTGAACATTATGATGCACTGATGCCTTTTTACACTCCTAGAGTGGGAGTGTGCGGTCCTGTTGGAGGAAAACAGCGGAGGCTCTTCGTGATAAAGTCAGTGAATGAGAGTGAATGGAGTTTGCAGATGCACGCTGGAACGCAGGAGCCGCTGTGGCCTCCAGCTCTCTTTGGCCTGGCTGGGTCTGAGCCCTGAAGTCTAATGGGGTGATAGGACCTGGGTTGGACCTTCACAGAGAGAGAAGTGACTCTGGAGGGACTACACACACTTACAGGCTCACAGCGGTCCTGTACTGTGTCACTCACACTGTCCCAGCCTGACTGCTGCAGCCGCTGAGACACAGGATGAGTTCTACCCATAGACTTTCGCACACACACACACACACACACACACACACACACACACACACACACACACACACACACACACACACACATACACACA
>JBBJLS010072946.1:0-10061 GCA_037577275.1 Bryconaethiops microstoma
TATATATACGTGGTTCAGAAGTCACCGCTTTGGTCTATCGCGGATGTTTTCTGAGAACAGAACTAATAATTGTTCACGGAAACCCCCACGGTATCAAGGAAACTGCAGATATCCTACGCATTTTTTTTGCTTTTGTGACGTCCGTGCCTCATCCGCCACGCCCCTCGTCCTCGTGCTGGTTGTTTGTGTTTGGGCGCGCCAGTTAGCAAGGCAATCAGACACACCTGAACGGAATGAGCCTCCACTGCTCAGTGCCACACCCAAACATAAACAATCAGCATGAGGACAAGGCGGCATGGCGGACGAGGCCTGGATGTTACAGTCTGCTATACTCACAGGCGGGAGGTTTGAAAGTAGCTAATCAGAAAACATTATTTATTTATCCTTTCTGCTGATTGGCTGCTGCCCTGTGTGATGGTAAAAAAAAAAGTCTAAAAATGCCTATTTTTGTAATGTAAACCCTAAATATGCCCCCAGATATGCTCCCAAAACATTTTAATTTAATTTTAAACTCATTAAAAAAAATGAAAAGGTAAACCCGTATCAATACTGTACAGTGTACACTGAACTGTTGTCTCCCGCAGAGCTAGAATGTAAAATACCAAGGAGAAATAAATAACATGTTCGGATTGACTACTTTCAAACCTCCCGCCTCTAAATACAGCAGTATTTCACCATCCCAAGACATGCTTCCTTTGTGTTTTCTGCACAGTACCCAAAAAATAAAAATAAAATAAATAATAATAAAAAAAAAATTATATATGTATATAGACAAAAGTAATGGGACGCCTGACCATTACACTAAGAGGGACTGTAATATCACTGCATTTAGACACATAGTCTTTCAAATAGAGTTGGTCTCCCTTTGCAGCTACTATAATGGTTCTGCCCCCATGGTTTGGACTCTGAAGGTAACTTGTATTTCTATAACAAATTGATAGGGGTCAGCATGGGCATTATGAATGTTCTGTGGCTACATAGCCTCCTACACAGCAAGCTGTGATGCACAGTTTTCTGACACCTTTCCAGTATAGCCAGCATTCTGACACCGTTGTGTCATAGTTAGCATAAACATTTCCAGCAATTTGAAGTGCCGAAGCTCTTCTGTGGCATCGGACCAAGTACTAGCTTTTTCTCCCCAAGCGCCCCACTGAACCATGGGCGCCCTCTTAATTGGTTGTGCTTCCTAGGATGACCTTCCTAGGAAGGTACTTACGGAGTTGGTTGGTGAACTAGTTTGGTTGCGGGGCAAAAAGTATGAGTTATTGAGTTTTCCTAGTTGTGTTTTTATGATTTTACAAGTGTGTTAGGATAGGTAAGTGACCAAAATTCGGGTTACATCACTATCAAAGAAACGGATCTCGAGGACTCCCTGTAATCTAATTTGTTTTTAATTTACGTTGTGGACAGCATTAAGAGTAAATCTCTATCATTTTTTTCAGCCAGCCCATGCTGTGATCTTGTACATTAAAAGATTTCAAGAAGAAATTTGATTTTCAGTCAAAATCTATTTACAGGGGCACAGAAATTTTAAGTGGGTCCAGCAAGTGTTGGGGATTGGCCTATTTCAGAAACAAAATAAAATTTTGTATTAATCATTTTAGTAATTTCTACTGTGACATAGACATACAATTATCATGTCTGTTAGTTTTAGCCAAGACCAAATTTTGCCTGCACACAACTGTCACCTGACAAAGTTATGTATCCATTGTTCCATTGTTCCCAGAGTGTAAATAATGGCTAGTATATAATTATATTTGTCAGAAGTGCCATGTTTTTAACTGCTATGATAACTGTTTGAGCAGTGTAATAACCGGGGCAATTATTGAATCAGAGAATCATCTATTAAAATGGGAAGTTACACATCTTATGCAACACTGTAAAGGCTAAAGAGGGTATTTGGCTGACGTCCGTATCCAGAGTGACATTCATTAGTTACAGGGACAGTCCCCTTGGACACAATGATAAAATGTGGGAGTTGAACCTGTGACTTTGGGGTCATCAGGTTTACAGGCAGGTGTTTTGCCCACTAGGGTAGTATCATCCTCACACTGTCATACAGGTGGGGGTGTAGCAATGAGTCAAAATTACATATTGCATTGTGGATGATGAGCATTCCATTACTTTTGTTATTTGATGAAACTGCATTGTTTATAGCGTTTAACCAGTGCCAGTCAATAACCCAGTCAAGTACATTCATGTCATACATCAACGTACCCACCCCTTGCTTTCCATCTCTAGTAAATTAGTATTAGCAATCAGTTGTATTAGTAAATTGTGCCACAACTGAATATTGTCATTATTTCACTTCATTCAAATATCATTCAAATTATTATATTGATACTGCAATTACACAAAATTGCTTTGTTAATTTTAATAAATGAATTTAAATGTATATTTTTATAGAGCTTTGCCTAAGACACCATTTACAAGGACACTAAAGAGAAATGAATACTTTTCAATACATTTTAATGAGTTTTTTTAATGGTTCTCAGTGCTCACTAAATATTTAATGTTGTATTCCAGATTAATTACCTCTCCCCAAAAGGTCCAGTTTTGAGAATATACTAGTTTCATGTTGTATAGTTACATTTGTTCGTGGCCAATTTATTTTCATTTAAAACATTTTGACAGCTTTGCGACTTGAATTGCCATTGAGGTTTTTTTTTTATATTCTCAGTCTTCTTTGTTTCTGCCCATATATTGTTTTTCAAAGTGTATGGTAATACCAGCATACCGGAAAAGCAGAATAAAGCATTTCAAGGGCATTTCACTTTCTGTTTGAAACCCTGTTTCCAGGAATTCTGGTAAATAATATCTTGTATAATAATAACTTGCACCTTCTGAAAATAAAGTGGAGGTTTAGTGGGGATACGGAGCAGTAGGGCTAGCTCATATAAACACACACTTTCATGTTCTTGTGCCTGGCAACACTCAAATAAAGGATTCAGGAAGGACAGTTGAGAAGTTTGAGAAGTTTTCAGGAAGGACAGTTGGGAAGTTTAGTCTTTATCCCGAACATCTGTGTGTGAGTGCACCAGTGGGCAGGCATTCCCACACTGCTTCTGTCCTGCTCAGAGCAGAGAGAGTCTGAAGGTCAACATTTTCCAAGTGATATGTGAAGCACAATTGTGAGTGAAGCAGAAAGGGGAGACATGAAGGGGTATTTCAGAAAAAATAGAGGTGTTGGAGGGGAGTATAATTGGGTCTGCCAACAGCAGTTTGCAAATACCTATGTTTATGTTTTAATTATATTAAAACATAATTTTCAACACTTTTCTTGATTTTTATCCTTGTATTGCTTTCTTTGTACCAGAATAATTATTAATTATTTAACAAGAAAATGTTCCAGCCTATTTATTTGGTATTATTATTATTATGAAAGCTAAAATGTAGAAAAAACTGGGATGTCAAAGCAAATTAATGTCAGCTGCTTTTTTTGGATATCGCGACTATTTGATAGGCTGCAATAAGCTATTCCAAACAACCAGGACATCACCACATAGTTAATTAATGAAAAATGAATGGAATTGAATACATTAAATTAAGTATCAAATCCAAATTAACATATTGTTAGACTGCATTAATAACACAACTCATCGCTTCAACATGAAAATGAAACATTTCAAACTGGAGCGTCAAAAGTATGTTTTGAAACTTTAAACCTTAATATCAAACTCCTTTTTTACAAAAAAGTATTGCTTGGTTTTCATGACAGGCCTTATAAACACATAGTATTTCTGGTTGGAGAAGGAAAATGAAAGTAGTAATTGTGCTTACATGGTATGTAGTGGTTAGTACCTACCAAAAGTGCTCCAATGAAGGACAATAGTGAACCTGCGACAGGGTCGTGTTCAACCAAAGCTCACTGATTAACATGGGGAGTGAAGGCTAGCTTGACTGCTCTGATCCCAGAGAAGAGCCATAAACCGTCAGAGTGCATATCCACAAGCCATCAGAGTGCCTATCTGTCACTCACTAAGAGTGCCTATAGTTGGCACAAGAGCGTCAGAGCTGGTCCATTGAGCAATGATGGAAGGTGGCCGGGTTTGATTAATTACATTTTCTGTTACATCTATACAGCCAGGGGCATGTACATCATTTACCTGTGGAAGAGACAAGGATGCACTATGGAAAGAAAGAAAGCTGATTGAGGCAGTATGTTGCTCTGGACAATGTCTTGCCCTGAAACCTTCTGTCCTGGCAGTCATGTGGATGTGTTTTTGATACACACTACTTACCATAACATTGTTGCAGACTAAGCCCACCCCTTCATGGCAATGATATCCCCTAAAACTAGTGGCTTCTTTTAGCAGAATAAAAGACTGCTACACTGCAAAATTGTTCAGGACTGCTTTGAGCATATAGTTCAAGGTGTAGGCTTGACCTCTAAATCTCCCAAATCTCAATCAGATCATCTGCCGAATATGCTGGACAAACTTGTTAAATCCATAGAGGCCACACATTGGAACTTCCTGCAAAACTTCTGCTGCTAATGACTTGATGCCACTTTCCACAGCACACCTTCAGAGGTCTTCTGGAGTTCTTCCTTGATCGGTCATAGCTGTTTTTCTGGTATAAGGAGGACCTACACAATAGGCAGATAGTTTACAGAGGTGGGGTAGGGATAAGAAAAAGTAGGATGTTAGTTCAACTGCCTGAGTTACTTGAACCACCAGCTTTTCCATTTGAGTGTGCCCTTTACTGACCTTGGCAAATGTGTCTTGGCCACACTGAATAATGGAGATGATGGAAGTTGAAGTGAATAGTCCATGCCAGACAGTGCTCTGCACACAAGTTCCCGTGCTCCAGAGAGAGGAATTTCATACTTCTCTCTATGCGAATAAAGAGTACTAGAAATGGTTCTTTGTGGTAGAACCTCTTTTTTTTTTGGCAGAAGCACTTTTTAGTGGATAGTAGTGCATTTTTCAAAATGAAATGTGTGAGTATGAATGGCCTTTTTTAAAGTTTGTAGAACCTCCACATATTTTTAAGGTTTTTGGAAGATCCCTTATACTGGTAAAGAAACTTCATGTTATGTGGAGGTTCTTCATAGCTTTAAAATGTTCTTTATGCTCACATATTTACACATGGTTCTTTATCGAGCTTAATAATGTATCTATGGTATAGAAAATCTTTTTTTTCTTTTTTCAAAACATCCTAAATATATTTCCTTGAAAAAACTACACAAGTGCAGAACTGAATTAGATACCTCAATACTTTCTACAGAGCTAGTGTTTTATCTGTATTGCTTGTCCATATTTCTTCCACAATAATGACCTCTTTAAGTGAAATAATAACAAATATACATAAGAGACTGATGGTACATACATTAAAAAAAATCTGGCATTGAACCTGTGCTGTTTTTGCAGAGCCAACTCTGAGATTGTACTTATGATCTATTAGTTAGTCCTATCAATGCATCATCATGATTGGATTTCATGCACTGAAGGGAAGTTAAGGAATACAAACTGTGCTGGTTGTCTCTAGTCTGCGGATTTGGGGGAAAAGTACATTTTATTTACTTTTTTCCTCCAACCGATCTGGTAGTGTATATTTGCCAATGTTTGTTTGTTTTGTTTTGTTAAAGCCCAAGATGAAAATATATCATTGCTATTCATAGTCTATGTGTCTATTGTGTTTCAGACATTCTATGCCTGGTTATTGTTCACCATTACTCAACTGCTTGGGTTCACATCAGAACAATATTTGCAATTAAGTTGTTAAAGAGTTTATTGGTTATTAGTTTATTGAGTTTAGGAAGTTATTTGCTTTTTGGGAATGGTAAATAATGTGCATTTAGATGAGCATAAATGACAGTTGATGAATTTTGGGTGTCTTTTGGGTGCTTTGTAACTCTCACTCTCTCTTTCTTTTAATCTGTCATTTTCTTTCTCTTTTAGACTCATTATAACGATGGAGAATACATCATTAGACAGGGGGCTAGGGGAGACACCTTCTTCATTATCAGTAAAGGAAAGGTAAGCTTTCTGTCCACATTGCATGCGTAATCCTCTATGTTTTTGGGTATACACTCAAGGTTATGCCCTAATGTGCTTGCAGTGTAAGGCAGTGCCAGTGTCTCACAGAATGGTTCAGTCCTGTGTGTGTTTTTGCAATTATACCACATTATAGATATATACTATTATTTGAGACAATGACCACACAAACTGATGAACAAAAAGAAGCTTAACACTGGCATTTTATATTTCTGTAGGTCTATGAAATACTGTACATGGTGGTGGTTGTTGCAGTTATAGGTGAATAAGAGCAATATTTAGAATTGTGGTCAAAGTCCTAATATCAGCAGAAATGGGTGCTTGTAGAATACCTCTATGTAGTTACATGGTGAGGTTAGAATTAGCTGAGGTTATTAGGTCTTTAAAACTAATTTAGAATGTAACAGTTTGAGTTGTAGCATTCTTGTAATGACAGGTGAACGTTACCCGGGAGGATTCACCCAATGACACTCCTGTTTATCTTCGCACCCTGGAAAAAGGGGATTGGTTTGGAGAGAAAGCCCTTCAAGGGTGAGTGATTTTGGATGCATTAAGGCCCACACAGTAATATGTTTATGTGACTGAAACAAAATGTATCATATTTTTATTGATAACTGAATTTCCAACTATGTTAACTGCAATTAAGAATGACTGTGAACAGCTGGCCCCAGTATACTCTGCAGAAACAACTGTAATGAACACCTGTGATTTATGGAACATAAATTATAAAATTAGAGAAGAGTCTGAGACCCAAGAGATTTTCTCACTAAACTCTTGATTGTGAAAAAGTATTTTATTTGTGTACTGTGATATTCTTTGGTACCAAATACATTGTTTAAACTTCCCCCACCTAATGGTGCTTAAACCTGTATCAGCCCCTCAGAATGCTCTGAGAATATTTTAATGTGCATCTGTTGGTGGATAGCCATGAACATCAATTTTGTGTTCAATTTGCTCCAGGGACAAGCTTAATGGTCTGTTAACTGGAGAAAGTCAAATACTTGTTTAAACAATAGCTTGTCTAAATAATTTATTTATAGCAATGGTAGATAGCTGAATCTCTTAATTCCTTATACATCAGAATTTGAGTGGATTTTTTGATGGCATCTTCAAACAGAGTGAGAGACACATAAAGGCACAGCTATATAAGAGAAGCGCTTATTACAGGCATGTCCAAAGTCCAGCCCGCGGGTCAATTACAGCCCGGCGTCAGATTTCATATGGCCTGCAGCTTCTGTCTTATAATGTGTTATTTATGCCTTGCTAGCTCTATCAGAATAAACAAATCATAAAACTTTAAAAATGGAATTCCTCCTTCCACAACACAGTGGCAGCACCATTCTAATGCTATCTGGCTCTGCATCCGTGCCACAAAACCTTCTCCATTTCTGCCATGGCGACTGCAAAGACTTAGTGTTAACAAGTTACCTGTTCCTTGATCGATCTGAAATTCAGTGTTTTGAACGGTAACATCTGTCATTATTACCAGTGAAAAGCATAAAGCACACTATTGAACTTGGATATAACTGTTGATGTTATGTCCTTGTAGATTTGAAAGTATTGCTTTCTGAAAGATCTTGTAAAAGACAAGGGGAAAATTCACTTGCTTTAAACTTGATAACAGACAACTTTGCATTACTTATAAGTCCTGTTTAAAATGTTCATGAGGCAAAGATATTGATCAAACTCATGGAAATTTAAGGTATACAGTTTGTTCAATGTTATCTGACTCTCTGGATATGAATGAAAGGCAGAATTGTGTTTTTAGAGTGGTTCACGTCTGCCTGAGTGGCTTATCTTTGGTTACATTGCCATTTGAACAATAAAGCTAATTGTGACAATGAAAATTGTTTTACAACAGTGTGTATTTTCATGTAACTTTTGTGGTCAAAAAAATGTCAGAAGGAACTATTGGCCCCGGGCATCTTCACTTTATCAAATTTGGCCCTCTTTGCAAAACGTTTGGACACCCCTGGCTTATTAGAAAAAGGGATGAGCCCTTCTCCTACATAACACTTTCAAAAATGAGACCAGTTATAAAATTCGTCTTCAGCTCTGTGTTTACAATAGCTGCTCCTCAGCTTTACTGTTCAGCAGGACGCACTCCATTATCTCAGTATGTACACAGGGTCATGTGTAGGTATGTGAGATGGCATGAAGCGCATTGATGCTTCCACAATATGCACCTACACTTGATCTAAAATAAAAAAAAAAATACAATGAATAATTATCATACAGTTCATCATTAAAGTTCCTCTAAATTGAATGGGCCATCTCAACGTTCTGAGAAGTTTTCAGTTTTTAATGCCTGTTTATTGGAGGACGTCTGCAAATAAACCTAGCTTTGTGGTCATTTTCTGCATCTGTCCAGAATTCAGCTTTCCAGAATTATTCCGTCATGATGGTTACAGTGCCCTCTGAGCTGGAATAAACCATTTATACCATATGCGTAATATTCCAGAGTCGATAAGTGTGATCAAAGAGCTTTGCAGAAATGGAAACTAGCCAACTTTGCAGAAATGGAATTCTAGCCAATACTGTCCTCCCATCTCTCCTGCTGTAATAAAGCTTATTAAACAACGAGCTGACTATTCTGCAGGCAGCCTAACACCTGCACCTTTAAAGTTATGAAAAGGCAATAAAATCATTAAAATTAAATAGGATGAAGTTTAATTGATCATTTTGGCAAGTAACTGCATGATAACAGCATAAAGTATAGTCCCATTCAATTGAAAATTGAATTGAAAAATGAAATTGAAATTGAAAAATTAATACAGTTCTTCCTGTCGGGGTAACATGGAAGATGTGAAAATGGCTGTGCTTAATATGCGTCAAAAGGGTTTGCTGTGTTTGTGAGGTGCTGTTAACAATCATGAAGTCATGAAGTAACAATGTCTTCAGTCATGAAGTAACAATGTTGTTCATAAAGGTGTCATCTAGAATTTGTAACAGTATTATTAACTGTTAGAAACAGCAATGTGGAAAGGCCATGCCTACTCAAATTCTGGAGGATACATGATTCTGTTGGAATAGAGTGATTCGGATCGTGAATATCTAGCTGGTGGCCTAGTGGTTAAGGCTTTCGCCCTGCAATCAGAAAGTCGTGGGTTCGAATCCCAAGACTGCTAAATACCTCTGAGGTATGCTTGAGCATGTTACCATCCCTACACACTGCTCCCTGGGTGCTGTGTTCCTGGCTGCCCGCTGCTTCACTAGGTGAATGGGTTAAATGCAGAGGAAGAATTCCGTGCCGTTCACTCTGTGTGCTGTGTTCACGTATGACAGAATGGTCACTTTCACTATAGGTACTTTTTTGTTACAAGAATGCTTCTAAGAACGCATTTTTAAGAAACAACTTATTTAACTTATTTAAATTAATGGTCGTGTCGTGTGGAAAGTGAGGTGACCAAGAAACGCTGGATCTCGCCAGTCAAGATGATTCCCCAGCACCGACCAAAACAACTTTTTCCACTTGACCTTTTGGCAAAGCTCAATTGAGACTTACTGTCTCATTTTTTTTCTTGAAACCCTCCAATACAATCCACATTTGTCTTGTGCCAGTGATGTTTGTGCTCACAATGACCACTCTTTGCCATAAATTCCTGGCAAATAGAGCCAGGGCACAGAATTGTCAAAAATGTGTAGATTCTAATAAGTGAAGTTAACTTGAGTAAGGTTAAAGTTACTTTTCAGTTTTAAATGTTACCCCAACAAGCCAGCATCTTTGCATGTAAGTTATTTAAGAGGAAAGACCCTATTTAGTGGGAGTTTTCCAACCATTATTGCTAGTGTTGGCTCAAATACTTGTACAGGTAACAGGGAAGAATCTTTCTCAGCTGATACAAAATGTACAGACTTAATCCAAAATTTCCATTTTACTACTGAACTTTTTAGCCTGATAGCACCAGTGCTAGAACTTAAAGTTAGAGTTCAGTTGTGGGACCATTCAGCTGTCTTTCTTCTCTCTTCCTCTCCAAAAGAGATATTTACACACGTGGACAAAATTGTTGGTACCCTTCAGTCAATGAAAGAAAAACTCAAAATGGTCACAAAAATAACTTT
>JBBJLS010072947.1:0-10061 GCA_037577275.1 Bryconaethiops microstoma
ACGTAACTATTTCTAGACCTCTTTCCTCATAGAAGCCCAGTTTTACTTGCAGCTCCATCAAATACCTGGTTTGGCTCTTTTTACCTCAGTATATAAAATTAGGTGTGTTGCTTATGGAATTGTATTCATTCACCCAATGACTGGAGGCACTGAGCCGAAATCTGGATCCAAACCTGTGTTCTTCTAACCAGCTCACAAAATATTGACTATTTTTATAAAAAAGAAATCTTGATACTTTTTTACTGCTTTCTTGTTAGTTTGCATTTATTCTAAACAACTTGCACAGGTGCCTAAGATTTTTGCACAGTAATATATATATATATATATATATACATACATACATAAGCATGCCTTGCTATTCCTCTTATATAAGCAGAAAACTTCCATAAGTAGTGGTTGTGTTTATATCTTGTGTAAAAAAAATCTGTTAAAATTGGAATAATGGGCAATTGAATTAACCTTTAGAAGTCAAAATTATCACTCATGATAAAGCATGTTGTTATTTAATATTTGACCTTTTCACAAAAAAACCCACAAAATAATGATTTAAAATGCAAATTGAATGTAAATGTACAATATAATGGAAAAAATTATATTTTAATGTTATTACAAAATCAAAATAGTAACTTCAATTTCTAAAGGTTAAAGAATTGTCACATCAAACAACCTACTTCCTTCTGGATCTGTTTGAGCTCATCTTTATCCTAGATCAGCGCCACTGTATGTAAACACACACACACACAGACGCACATACATACAGACAACAGCTCTAGACCAGATCAGTTTCTTTAAGGCGGGCTCTGGGGTAGTGTCTTTGTTCTTCCTCCTCAGTGCTTCTCACTAGTCATACGGAAGACAGCACCTCACCGGCCGCCTCCCTCTCCTTCCTCTCCGCCCGCTCCACGTCCAGCACGGTGAAAGTCGGCTGCTTGACCACCAGCTGAGCTTGCTCGCTGGGGAAAGCGGCCGGCTCCATGCCCTCGTACTGGCCTCGGGGAAAGGAGCTTTTGCACAAAACACTGGTGTAGCGTGTCTTTGCCTCAGGGTCAGGACAGAACAGGTACTCGTACAGAGCTGCTGCTAGAACAGCACCTATTAGAGGACCCACCCAGTACACCTGAGAGAGAGGGAAAGAGGGGTGGGGTGGGGTGGGGGGAGAGAAAAAGAGAATGCTCCCAAAAGTGAGCGAGAGGTACAGAGAGAGAGAGAGAGAGAGAGAGAAAGAATGTGTTAAAGAGAGGAGGTGTGGGGGAGGGAGAGAAACTCTTTTACTGAAAGTTTGAGTTTCGAGTGTAAAGTTGTGCTTTGTTATTACGTTATCTCCAAAGTGTCCCCAAAGTGACTCTGACAAACAGGAAACCTCTGCAATAAAATGCTTCAGACACACCCTTTCACATTCAGCAACAGCAACTGCTGTGGTCAGGTGTGTTAAAACAGACATATCACTCACTGTGATGTAGAACACACAGAACAAATACACACACGGACAAATACAAAGTAAGAAAAAGGGGAAATGTGTTAGAATCTGAAGGGATCTGACATTATATGGTCAAATATTTCAGATTTCTATTGTATTTCTATTATTCCATTTATAAATTTTAGCCTGCATTTTCCCCAGCTATGGCTTTCTTTCCTACTTCATTTTTCTACTCGCTGCAGTGACTTCTTGTTGGCAGCGAGACCCACTTGTTTGTACATGGTAAACTAAGCCCCTCAGTCAATATTACAATTACATTTGACAGACACTCTTATCCAGAGTGACGTACATCAGTGCTTAAGTAGTCCACATTTGTTCTTCACACCTGCGAAGCTGAATTCAAATCAGCATTGCTTTTAAGCAAGTTACTACCAACTTAGTTACATACGTTAGAAAACCCTGTCAAGGCAAAAGTCAGAGGTTTAGTACAAAGACAGTAAAATACATGGACAAAAGTGAAGGGAAGAGTTTTTTTTCTTATATAGAAAAATACATATATGCAAGTAATAAGCATGAGGACTAGTTAGTCCCCTAGGCAATCCCTGAAGAGGTGGGTCTTCAGATGACGCTTGAAGACAGCATATTCAG
The DNA here is from genome assembly GCA_037577275.1 of Bryconaethiops microstoma. Taxonomy (NCBI): domain Eukaryota; kingdom Metazoa; phylum Chordata; class Actinopteri; order Characiformes; family Alestidae; genus Bryconaethiops; species Bryconaethiops microstoma. Next base: position 2,066 of record JBBJLS010072947.1, read on the forward strand.
GATATTTTGGGACTAAACCATTTTAGGCTCAGGTTTTGACTATAATTTTAGGCTTAATATAAAAAAAAATAAAATTCAACCAAACAGTCTTTGTTAATGTTAGATACTAGATTCAGTGGCCACTTTAAGAGAAGAGAAATCACTTAACTTTACAAGACTCTGGTCCTTTGGAACAGGAATTTATGTCCTTCGTGAAATTGCTTTGTAAGAAATTATTTCAAAAGAGCACGGATCGCTTTGAGGAAGTGAGTCGCAAACTCTTCAGTATGAGTGATCTTCAGGATCAAACGGACAGCCTTGAAAAAGGAGCTTTGGAAGGTGCACATGCATACATGATAGCAGAATAAGGTCAAAATGTTATTTTGAGAAGACTCAAGACATCGGCCCTGAAGCCACAGTAATCACATGGAAAAAAGTTCTAGTACAAACAGCTATAAACTCTGTGATTGTATTTAAGATTTGAATGTGTATTTTATCCGATTTGTGGTATTTTTATATCTCTGAAGTGGTATGCTGACAGGAAAAAGAAATGTAAATATTTCACACACCCAGTGGTTTTCCCAGTGCCCCATGATGACCGCAGGGCCGAACGAGCGAGCAGGATTCATACTGGCTCCAGTGTATGGGATCTGTTGGAACACACATATACATACATAAGCAAAACACGGTATAGTTGTAAGATGAAAAGAGGAGAGAGCGGAGGAGAGAAGAGGAGAGGATAGGAGAGAAGAGAAAAGAATACGAGGGAAGAGAAGTGAAGTGAAGAGCTGAGAAGAGAAGATGAGAGAGAAGAGACGAAGAAAGAAGAGAAGAAAAGAGAAGAGAAGAGAAGAGCAGAGCAGAGAAGAGAATAGAAGATAAAAGAAGCTCTTTTGCTCGAGCCCTTGTTTTGCATGGTTTGTCTTTTGCGTGGTCTTTAATGCTGTTAGGTCTAGACAGCATGTAGGGCAAAATGAGGACACTTTACTTCCTTAGTAACAGGAGAGCAACTCCAAATAACACCCTGTACACCATGGAGGCTGCTGGCATAAACCTGACATCATCACTTGGCACCATAGCTAGGTCATGATTCTCTGAGAGATGAAAACATACCTGCTGGGCCTCGTTCCCCTGTGTGCTGAAAAATCTTAAGGTAATGGGCTGAAATGATACGCCTGCTAATCTTTCTGACATGCTTTAATCAAGCCATTTGTTTACATAAAAGTTTTATGTAACTAATCCTTCTAAGGTGATTAGGCTCAGCAATCCAGTCATTCTGCAGTGGTTGCTATATCTGTAGTTGCTGTTGTAGTCTCACTGCCTGTGATCCTGTTAGCTGAAGTGGAAACTCAAGAGGAAGTGACTCACAGCGAAGAGGTGACCGATGCACACAGACAAGCCAATAGCCAGCGCTGCCGAACCCTTCAGGTCATTGCGCTTAGGGTCACAGGTTGCAAAGACAGTGAAGACGAGCTCAAAGGTAATGAGGAGTTCAACCACCAGGGCATGGCCAGTGGAGATACCGGCATTGACCTGCAGGGGGCAGAAGAGAGACTGAAGTAAGAAGGAACTGAGAACTATTCTGTGTTGACAAAAGACTAAATGATTCATAAGCCATTTTAGACTTTTTGCCTAACTGAGGATTTTATGTCAGAGCTTTTTGAAACATCAGGGCTTTTCAGAACAGATTGGAACACAGACTCCCATAAGTAGGCATAGATCAGATTATCTTACGCATGTCAACGTGTCGTGTTTTTGTGCTGGGTCCAGAAATTTGCAAAAAAATTTGCTCACCCAGTGTTTTTTCTGAAACCCACTCTTCTGGAATGGATTTACACTAGATATTAGAACACTGCTGTGAGGATTTGATAGCACACAGCTGCAAGAGCATTAGTGGGGTCAGGTACTGACACTCTGTATTTATTTCTGGATCACACATAGAAATGTTATTGTGACACCATAAAATACCATTACCGCGTTTCAGTTAACCAAGACTTCTTAGAGGCTGTTGTCATACTCAGGTCACATGATGGGATCCAATTAGAACAAACACAGCTACAGGACAGCATTGCTCAAGGATGAGCAGATGGAGGATCTTTTTTTCTCTCAAAAAAATGAAAACACCCTGCATGAACAAGCACACTATATGGCCAAACATATGTGGATACCCTTCCTAATTAGCGAGTTCAGTTATTTCAGCTACACCCATTGCAGATGTATAAAATAAAAATAGAGATGTGCAGTCTATATAGACAAACACTGGACAGTGGAATGGGTTGTACTGAAAAGCTCAGTGACATGGCACTACCACAGGATGCCATTTCTGCCCTGATAGGCCTGCCCTAGTTAATTGTAAGTGCTATTATTGTAAAAGCAGCAACCACTAAGTCACAAAGTTGTAGACCTTGCAAATTCACAAAGAGGGGCCGCTGAGTACTGAAGCAAAAAAACCCCCAACTTTTGTTGCATCACTCATTTCAGAGCCAAAGTGTATCTGGAGGCAACATTAGCACAATGACTGTATTCTGGTGATCTTCATGAAATGGGTTTCTATGGCTGAGGAAGCCTAAGATCACTATGTGCAATGCCAAATGTTAGCTGGAGTGGTATAAAACATGCTGCTGCTGGACTCTGGAACAGTGAAAATGAGTGGTAAATCACATTTCACGATCTTGCAGTCTGAGGGATGAATCTGGGTTTGGCGGATGCCAGGAAAATGCTATCTACCAGATCACATAGTGCCAACAAAACAGTTTGGTAGAGGAGGGATAATAGTCTGAGGCTGCTTTTCAAGGTATGGGCTTGGCCCCTTATTTCCAGGGAGGGATAATGTAAATGCTACAGTATAGAAAGACATTTTACTGCTACATAACCTTACAGCAACAGTTTGGGTAAGGCATTTTTGTTTCAGCATGATAGTTTCAGGTGAGGTTAATTAAAAACATGGTTTGACAAGGTTTGAACTCCTGCAGAGACCTAACCCCAACCTAACGTTGACTGAGAGCTCCGCCTTGTCCAACATCAGTGCCTTACCTCACAAATGACCTTTTGACTAAATGGACACAAATTTCCACAGATACACTCCAGAATCTTGTGGAAATCCTTCCCAGAAGAGTGGTGGAGAAAGGTCATATCAATGCTCTTGGCTTTAGAACGGAATATCTAACAATATCATGCGTACAGGTAATAACCATATCTCCACATACTTTTGGCCGTATACTGTAGGTATGAAATAAATGACATAAAAGTAAACTTAACTTAACCTTACCTTACAGCGCATGGTCAGTGTTTTATGGCAGGGTTATCAACTCTAGCCCTAACTGGAAATAGTCCTGCATGATAATGCTCTGTTCCAAAGCGAGCAGCATTATATGAACAGTTTTATATTTATATTTCTAGTTACTATTTTATTGTACATATTGCAAATGTATATTGCATAAAGTGAAATAAGTCAATCCTCTTAAAAGTGGAAACAAAATACTGAAATAAAGTAGCTGCTTATTTGTTGATCATCATGAGGCATGTGGATCATGAATGTTTCATTATTGATTTTGAAAATGTGTGATTGCGGGTCCTTTTAGGACAAAGATGTGTTCTCACATCTACTATAACTACAGATGTGGCTCACTTACAACCATAAAAGTGAATAGGTAAAGCAGAGCAAAAAAAACAGTATTTAGTGTTTAGTAAGGCTTGTGATGTGAACACAGCCTTGGGTATCATATCCAACTGACCGAGGTGACCCCCAGGCTCCCTCTCACAGCAGGTGGGGTCACGCCGTACAGGATGGCTGCCCCTACAACTGCCCCAAGGCACTGTGCCCCCAGGTAGAACACCCCCTTTGCTAGACTCAGTTTCCGCGTGGCCACCATCGCCACAGTGACAGCCGGATTGATGTGGGCGCCGCTAATGTGACCGAAGCACTGAACCAGTGTGGCTATGGACAGGCCGAAACAGAGAGAGATGAGGACAAGGTCGGGGGGAGGGGGGCTGTCCTGTGTCACTGCCCAGTTGATGGTGGAACCCAGGCCCAGCAGCACAAAGACCAGCATGGCCAGGAACTCTCCACCAACTGCTCGCCAGAAATCTTGCGTCCACACGCCCTTGAAAGCGGCCATGGCACGTTCACGACTGCAGGAGCACAAGGGAGGACACCTCCTGAGAGAGAGAGAGAGAGAGAGAGAGAGAGAGAGAGAGAGAGAGAGATAGTGCTCCCAAAAGTGAGCAAGGGGTCAAAGAGGGAGCGAAAGAGAGTGTGTTAAAGAGAGGTGATGTCTTGGCAAATACGTCATTGTCATCATACTGGTCCAAAAGAAATGGCACTCTATCCTTCACACTGGAGAGCTGAACAGAAAGACGGCCCATGGATTTGTCATGTAAGGAGACTGGTCTGCTCAAAACCATAGTTTAGCTTTAGTTTCTTGGTCGCAGTTGGGATTTTTTTCCCTTTTATCTAAGGATAAAGCAATATTTCATCATGTTTTTTTTTCCTTTAGTTAAGTTCCCTGTGTGGAGCTTTTGTTATCTACATTATATGGCCAAAACATCTATTAATTACTGAATTCATGGGGCCCCTTACTTCCAGTAAAGGACAATCTTGAACTTAACTGGCCCTGACCTCAAGCCCTCAACCCCATCCAACACCTTTGGGATGAACTTAAACGGAGATTGCGAGCCAGGCCTTCTCATCCAAAAGCAGTGCCTGATCTCAGAAATGCTCTACAGAATGAATGGGCACAAATTCCAAAATCTTGTGGAAAGCCTTTCAAGAACAGTGGAAGCTGTTATAGCTGCAAAGGGGGGGGACCAACTCCATATTCTATGTAAGTCTATGTATTTGAATGCAATGTCTTTAAAGTCCCTGTTGGTGTAATGACCAATACTTTTGTCCATATACCGTATTTTACTTTTATTCCTGTCTTTATTTTATGTTAATTAACTCCAAAAAATATTGTTTGTTGAAAAGCAATAGTATAGGTCTTGCAATTGTTTATTAGCTTTATATTTTAAGAGCCCTCAGCAAAACAAATGTCCCAACATCTCAAGCCTTTTTCACAGCCAAACATCCAATACCTACAAATGTTAATCCTTTCATATACAGTAAGCCCCCACAAATTCGCGGAAATCGCAGAAATCCTCTGCATTGTTTTTGCTTCTTTCGGCAAAATATAATTTTTCATGTATATTAGTGCTAAATTAAGAAAATCATAATTTACTAATTTTGTAACGTAAATATAAACGTAAATTCCATTAAATTTCCATATAAAATATAACTGTATACATTTTTTGGTACTTTCCCGAGAACACAACTAAAGCGTGTCTTGGGATGGTGAAATAACGCTGTATGCAGAGGCGGGAGGTTTGAAAGAAGTCAATCCGAGAGCATTAATTGCTCCTTGCTGCTGATTGGCTGCAGCCCTGTGACGCATCTCTAGTGACGTTTCTCTGAGTGTTCTCGTGTTTTTTGTTTTGTTCTTCTTAAAACCCTGTATTTTCATTACTGTAAATTGAATTAATTTATTACTGTATTTACCTGCTTATACCAAAGAAAACAACAGTGCATACCAAAGAAATCATGCATGCATGAATTATAGTACAGTCTATGCAGGGGTAAAATTGGTATTTTACATTCTAGCACTGCAGGAAACAGCAGTTCAGTGTAAACTGTACAGTACGGATATGGTTTACCTTTATATATTTTTAAGGGTAATGTATTAAGTTCAGTTTAAAATGAAATTCGAGTGTTTTGGGAGGATATTTGGAGGCATATTTGGGGTTTACACTATAAAATTCGGTCTTTTACGGCATGTTTTTTAACATGTCACAAATTCGACTTTTCGCAATTCGTAACCCCCGCAAATTTCATGGGTTTGCTGTATGCTGGCACTAAATAACCTCACAGTTATGGTTGTGCCTCCAACCGTACATTACCATACTAATTATGTTACATCCCCGGTCATTATTTGGCAGATGCGTTCTGTTTCATGCCTGCGTTTTCTGTGTCTGTGTACAATGTGTATCCTATTGACAGATCATTCTGTACAATGTTCCTGACTGGTTGACCACCCCTCCCATTCCTGCCATTCCCCTTCATCTACTTCCTACAGAAGCTGTCTGATTTCTCATCAGTTGTTTTTGTACTTTAATTCTTCACTGTGTGTTATTTCACTGTAAATACTATGTACTCTTGTAAATAGTGCACTGTGAGTAGTTGGGAAATATGATACCATATGGGTTTGTCTTATTTTTCTCCTCTGTCTCACTTCATCAGGAATTACATCAAGTCTTTATACTTCACTTTTAGTTTGGTTAAGGAAAGGTGGTGCTTTTCTCTCTACTGAAGTTCTGAAGTTTACTCTCATTACTCAATAAAAAAGAAAAAAAGAGAAAAGGGCTCTCATCTCCTTTTTCTGTTACGTTTTACCCTAGATTAGGCTTTTCTGGGATGCTGTGGGGGCTTGTCTGGGATGCTATAACTGTGAAGAAAACATGAATAAAAAATAGCTGGTTTATCTTTAAAACTGTATATTGAGATTGGTTTTGGCTCCAAGTCTGGGGAGAGAGGCCACTCTCTTATCTGTTATAGCCTGTCCCTAGAACACAGTTCTAACATATTTTAAAAAGAGAATACATCAGTAGCAATGTATTTATTGCTATAGCATGTACAGTATAACGTGATTTGAGGGCAACACAATATATATAAAATATTATTATTATAGTTATATTGCTACATATTGTGATTGCAGTGGTTTTCAATACATTAAAAAGTCCCAATTAAAGAAGCCTAGGGTTGGAAATATTGTTATTTACATACCTAAGTTAATAACAATATTATTATAGTCCATATTTGAAAAATAAATTGTAAAATCTGCGTGTTTTCAAATCATAGTTTTACTGATATCACAAAACCAACATATTTACATATATCTCCTTGTTCAGCCCCACCCATTCATGCTGAAGTTCTAAGGAGTGTTGCAGCTCAGTGCTGCCTTTTCAACTAACTGCAAAAGAGGCCAGAAAAGACTTAATTTTCATATATTGGTCTTAAAGACACAAAAACAGCCACTTTAATTCCAAGGGAAATAATGGTAGAAAGGGAGTTGAATGAACGCATTAGAATGAAATATGTATTATATTTTAATACACGAACCCACACAAACAGCATGGAAAATATAATAGAAGGAAAATTTAGAATACGGACATCTTGGGACAGAATCAGTGTCTCTGGTGGTTAAAGACTGGCTTAAATAACTTAATTTCATAAAAACACCCAGTAACACTCAAGCCGTGATTGGTAACCATGTCAAAAACACAGCCCTAATTTTTTATAATGTAATTATAATTACATGTACATGAAAATGAAATTACAAATGACAAGATGAAGAGTCAGATAGCCCTTAAAATGTACAGTAGCAATAAATAAACTGCCAAATTGAAAGTATCCCATCATCAATATCTAATTTAGCGAGCTGTCCTCTGTCCTCAATAAAGACAGTGCATGTCTGATGCCACTACAAAAATCCCACAGTAGCTATTATGAACAGATCAATATTTAATATACTGTTATGGCTCGAGGGACTGCGCTCAAGAATAAAGATGCAGCAACAACTGAGAACTACAGATATTTCACAGTGAAAAAACGCACACACGCGTATCCATGTCGGACAGTTGAACTTACCGAAGACAACCACAACATTTACTGCCCGAAAAATCCTCTCTCATCACTTTCTGAGCATCTTCTTACCAACAGCACGCGAAAGTTAAACTGTTAGGAAGTGTTTGGAAATTTAGATCTCCTGCAGCGACGCGTTCAGGCTTAGAGGAAATTTGGCAGTGGCTCGTCACTTCAGCAGCCTGTTTTCCACCTGTTTTTCCACAAGCCCGGCGCGCGCGCGCGCGCGTGTGTGTGTGTGTGTGTGTGTGTGAGAGAGAGAGAGAGAGAGAGAGAGAGAGAGAGAGAGAGAGAGAGCGCGAGAGCGAGAGAGAGAGAGAGAGAGAGGGTGGCGAGATCATGGTT
>JBBJLS010072948.1:0-10060 GCA_037577275.1 Bryconaethiops microstoma
TGCGGCTGCCACTAGTCCAACACAGTGCTTTGGCTCCTACAACATGGAGATTCGGTATTTTAAAGGACCTATTTTTGGTGGGTTTCAGGAGACGTTTGCCCAACTTTTTGTCCAATAGGTGTTTTCGAGGACAAATAGAAACTACTTTTTCAAGTTCATATTAGCAAGACGTAGGAGTCCCTCAAGGAAGTATTCTCTTTTCCTCTTTTTAGTATGAAAATTAAGTGTTGTAGCTGATTTAGATGATTAAGGTTTATGCCTAGTGATTTCTTTTTCGTTCCAAAATCCTTAGAGATCTGCACTAATATTGGGAAACAACAAGAACGCTCCGTATGAAAGAATGAGAAACTTGGTAAAGCGAAGGAGCTTCAGATGTTCAGGTTATGTGTGTATGCATGTATGGTCACACCGAATAGCTGTATGGACCGGTATCTTATACGAGAGAGTAGTAAAACTAGAGAAAATGGGACCAGAGACTAGAGGCAAGTTACTCAAATTGTCTTGTCAAGGAAATATTTTTATTTTCAGCTAGTTTGAAAAGTGAAATGGTTTCTGCAAAACAGTGAAAGAATGAACATATTTTGAACAACAAATAATTAGAATCACAGAACAGAGAATAAGTATCGAATGTTTACAGGTCAGTAATTGTTTGGTCTTCGTAAAAATTTCATTCATGCAGGTAAATAATTGTCTTTTCATGCAGGTAAATACTGTCACGGTTCTGGTCGCGGACTCTGGACTGGCCTCATCGGCCTCTTAGGTGTGGCCTCATCTAGCCGGCATTAGTTTAATTGGTTTCTGCCGTCTAGAATTATCTTTGTTAGAATTATCTACCTCTTGTTCATTGGTTCTTGATGCTCCATCCTGTATATTTAAGTTCACCCCAATTTAGTTCGCATCATGGGAGCATACTGTTATCTATGTTCGTTTCAGTCACCACCTATAACCCTGCCCTTTGTGTCTGGCCCCCAAGCCTTTTCTGTTCCCTTATTTCCCTAATAAATCCTTAAACCATGGACGTCCGCGTAGGTGCCTCCTACCTTTCTCCCAGACGCGACTCCTGCGTGACACTGGGAACATTCACCACTCTTACAAGTTTTCTCCATTTGATAATGAGAGCTCACTGTTGTTTGCGGAAATTCTAGAGTCTTAGGAATGAATTTGTTCACATAGAAATGCACTCCCCATCGACGAATACTGGCAGTAGAATGAGTCTTACTAAGGAGCTCAGTGACTGAAAATGCTGCTCTGTAATAAGGTGCCACCTTTGCCACAAGTCAGTTTGTGAAATTTATGTCTAGATCTTCCACCAGTCAATTGTAAGTACTATTGTAAAATAAATGCTTCTAGGGGCAACAACAGCTCAGTTAAGATGTGATAGATCACACCAACTAATAGAGCAAGGTTCACACCTTTGAATAGGAGAACACTATGTACAGGAACACTATGGATAGGAGAACACTATGTACAGGAACACTATGGATAGGAGAACACTATGTACAGGAATGTGTAGTGCCAACAGTAAAGTTTGGGATGCATGAATACCATTTTTTTGAGACAGAATACAAGTACAAATACTTATTTTTGAGCACTCACCAATACCGAGTACCGATACCCGTGAAGATCTATTTTTAAAAAGTCACTTTGAACTGTTTATTTTCAGTGATAATTGAATTGACTTGTTTCAGCTATATAAATTCTCTAACTCCAAAAGCAAAAAATAAAAAATACTGAAGCTTTAACATTCAGAAAACTTTGTACAATATACAACACGTTATACACACCTGTTGTTGTATTCACCCCTTCGTTTAACCAGCATTTAAAAACAAAAAACACCTGTATGAAAATAAAACTTAAAAACATTGGAGTCATAATCTTAAATAATTTAACTTATGTAGAAATCTTTTGCGCAGTATGTTAAATTCTCTCATAAAACAAGTCCTTTCCTTTTATTGAAAAAAATTGTAGTCATTGCCCACTTAATATCTGTTCAAAATGAAATCCGCAAACTTTTAATGCACATTTTTCTACAAAAATATATTCACAAACACTGACACAAAGCTGTAAGTCGATCAGGTGTAACCTGTATTGCTACTAGTGCCATTGTCTCCTCACACCAGTCTGCAGTGACTGATTAGAGACTAGAGACTCATCTCAAAACTGTCTTTTATTTAGCTAAAATTTTGGAATGTCTAGTGAAGACCCAGTGAAGACTTTAGAGAACGACAGAGCACATCTCTGCTGTCACACTCATTTTAAATGATCTCTACATGGCCACTGGTCAAAAAAAAGCATTGTGTTATCATTTTTATTGACCTGTCAAAAGCGTTTGACACTCTAGGTCATACCCTCCTTTTGAAACGCTTACAAATATTCAGTATTGATAACAGTGTAGTAAAATGCACTCAAAGTTACCATCTGGACACAGACATCATTGTGTAGAATTGCACAACAACAAATCAGACATAATACAAAATCAATTGAGTCCCACAAGGATCAGCACTAGGTCTAGTTTTATTTATACGATGTTACTATATGCAACATGCACTTTTTTGCAAATTTCCCACCCGACGTACTAATAGAGGGGTTATCACACTGTGAACATTGTACAACAGAGAAACACCATCATCTCAAGCAACACACTCATGCTCTTCACACAATCACACATATAATAGCGTAATAGCATTAGAAAAGGCAAGTGTGAGATCTGTATCACTCTTAGTACCAGACAGTTCAGTCAGTCCTGAGATCACTGCAATTTATCAAACTATTCCACAGACTGTCGACCAGACTCCTATGCATTTGAATAAATTTCCTCATAGTCACTGTCCTCCCTCTGGTGGAAAGCAGCTTCTGTATTTTCATAATCCGCCTCATCGTCTGTCTCCGGTTCCTCAGAGGTAAACCCATTCCTCTTTTCAACACCTGTCGAACAATTGTCAGAATATTCTTAAAAAATAAAAAAGTTTCAATGGTTAACCAGATATTACAGCAAGCTCACCGAAGTCTAAATCTGATGTAGAATGCTGACAAGAAACCAAAAGCCTTAGTGTAAGAGCGTCTTATTAGACTTTCTGTCACTGACACACGTACATTCCAGTAGATAACATGAACTTGTTCACCTGTGTAGTCATTACCAACCGCCATTTTCTCCACATGAACATTGACGTAGTTGTCTTCAGAATCGTCTGAATCTTCGGCCCGGTGGAAAACGGTTTCTGCATTTTCGTAATCATCTCCATCATCAAAGTCATCATCTTCCGTCTCGTTCTTCCCCTCGGCAGTCCAGTATGTGTTTTTGACACCTGCGGAACGAGAAACTTACTGTAATGTGAAAAGTGAAATTGGTTGACAGTATTTTATGATGGTTCTCACAATGAAGTTCAGACCCGGAGTAAGACTTAGATTTATCAATAGAGGGGGAAACACTATTAGAAGCAGAAAGCCAGTGTGTTTAGCCGCCTGCTGCACTCCGCCTATATTAGCTCACAAAACCTTGGTCTCAACAAACTTTTAACAAAGTCTCTCCTAAATCTCCTGAACTGCAGGAGCATTTCAGTAATTCGTAAAAATGTCTTGTACAACAAAACCGTGCTGCTGGACTTGTGGACGAATGTGTACGTTTTACTATTAATTCTAAAACATCACAAAAGATTTAAAATGTTTTTTCAGCACCAAAACACCTTTAACTCGCAGTGAAACAAGAACACACGTCTTCAGGGACTGTAAAACACCTTCATATGATTTAAAGTGTCTGCACTTCATGGTCCAGTCGTTCTGTTCAGATTTAACTGATTAATGTTTCTGTAGAATTTTTAAGCAAAAACTTAAGGAAGAGAAACTACAATCAGTCTGAGGCAACAAAACAGAGACAACATCCAAATGTTGAGAGACCAATGAATAACAGTATGCAGGCATGTTATCAGCTGATCAGCACTCTCGTGAGAGTGACCTCTACAGGTGAGGAGGGGAAACTCCAACTAAGGATTTGACAGCAGCTACGCCAGCATTGAAAGTTATGTGAATACAGGGAGTCTTGGAATGAAAATACAGTTTCATTTAGAACAAAAAGTACTCACAATGTCTATCGGTCTTCACAGCCATCTGATAATTTTGTTTTTTGTATCTCTTCAAGAGGAAAATGATGATCGGCACTAATATGAGTAACAGTCCTGCGGCCACTCCAGCACCGATGAGGGGAACCGGCGATGCTGAGGGAGAAATCACCACAGTTTTAAAGTTTAAACTTTAGAGAACAAACAAATAAAGTACACTGCATGGTGCTGTACCTTTCACAGTCATGCCCAAGAGTTCAGAAGCAGAGGAGCTAAAAGTGCGTGAAGACACAGTTACTTCATAAACGCAGCTGTAGTTTCCCTGGTGGACAAAATCTGCCTCAGGGAAGAAGAAGGTGGTTGAGTGGTTAACAGCAGACTGAGTCCTGGTGGTCCTGGACCCCCTAAACTCCAAGTGGAATGAACCTCCTGGATACTGCGGTTCAGTGGAGCAGGTGATGGAGAAGCTGTAGCTCTTGGTCACCTCTGACTCTTGAAGCCACCAATGAGTCCCTCCATCAGGAGCAATGAAGGAGATACTGGGCTGCAGTAAGTTCACTAGTGGACAAAAAGGAATCTTTTTAGAAATCTATTAAAACAGACAGCCATGGCAATAAAAAAACAAAACAAAAATTAAACAGATCTAATCTTTTGAGAGCTGGAATTACAACTGTGTAATGAAGGCAAGTAGTAATGAAGACGTAGGCAGGATGTAAATGTGAACCGTGATTTATTTACAGAAAACAGAAACCAGGACACTAAACAAGAAATAAGCAGGGAATAAGGAAGAGTAAAGTAAAACAAAACGAAGCAGAATAAAAATTAGGGCTAAACCGAGGCATGGAGGGAACAAAAAATGTACAGAAACAGACACAAAACACAATAACAGATTAGATTCAGAAGGGTGAGGTTCCAAGCTATTTTAGGGATTATTTTCACAGGGTTAGGGATACACATTCATATTCCACCAGAGGGAGCATTACTGATCTTATACCAATTAGGTTTAAGTCTTGTATGGGTAGAGAGTCGTTCCTGTACTCTGCAGCTGTCCTTTTGGAACAGTTTGCCTAGAGACTCGAAAGTAGTAGAAAATATGAGGCGATTTAAGACCTGCCGTAAGAAATGGTTAAGGAGCTGACTCATACAAATGTCTTTTTTTTTAATTGTTTTTTATATTTATGTTGTGAATAGTAATTTATGGTGTTAAAGTAGAATGCTGCGTGACCAATTATTATCTGTCATGGTCTTTGTTTGCCCCCCTCGCCCTAAAAACAAAAAAGAAATCAAACAAACAAAAAAAACCAACTAAGGACCACAATGGAAATAAGCATTATTGTTTTTTTGTGTTATCCTGACTGTTTTTGTTTGTTTACTGGATGGTGCGGTATGTACAGCTGTATCATTTTTTTAAATGAACTGGTCAAATAATCAATCAGTCAATCAACAAAACCCAACCCATGAAACAACGAGGTAAAAACAAACTGAAACACGGGGACATCGCAAGACACATAGAAGCCGGGGAAAAGACAGGGAGAACAATCTCCCCTCTAATATAAATGGGCGTCAGCCAAGAGGGAAGGCCTGGGACTGAAGACTGAGGTAAGACAGTACAGGAGATGGGAATGGGACAGAAAGCTGAGACAGGAAATGGACATCAAGGTTCTCAGCCATGATTAAAGCTAGGACATCAGCCTCCATTGACAATTCATCCTCTGGGGAATCACTCGTGATCAGGCAAGCACAAAGGGCCTCCCTCAGCGTCCTTGGTCACACTCTGCCTCTTGCGCCCCTCAGCAAAAGCCTGTACCCCCTTGGCTCCTCTGCAAAATGTTCCTTTGGGAGAGAGGCTTGTTCCATGTTCTGCGGGATGGTGGCGACGAAGTCAGCTCGCTGGGCACTGATGACACTCTTACTCTCCCCGTGGGCAAGCTGAAGCTGGTGCAGGAACTCAGTCATCCTGCAGACTCGCATTTCTATTGTGTTCCATCAATGTCTTCTTTCCAAATTATAGTGAGTGAAAATATTCAGTTTCAGTTGTTTCTCTAACTTATGTTGTAAATAATATGTTGTAAATAATAAGGACTTATTTTATTATTACATAGAAATGTTGTTTCATTTTGTTTTTGCATGTTTTCTGATTTTCTTCCCAATTTTTAGTCACCAATTCCACTCATTCGCCAGGACGCCCACAATGACCCGACACCACTGATGCATTTCCTGAACAAGCAATAAATCTTTCATCTTCGTGTGTTTTCGACAGGAATGGCCAAGTCCTAGTAAGACACACTGATACATCTGCAACATATTTAACCTAATTTTACTGCAGGAATTCCAGAGAAAACTGCCTTACCTACAACAGAAATAACTCTGTGGAGAAGAGGAGAAACTGTGATCTGGTACTGGCAGTCCACAAAATCCACTTCAGGAAAGGTTCCCACCCTTTGTCGCATTCTTTCCAAAGCATTCATTCACACACAGGCTACGAGAGTCAGGGGCGTGGAAGTGTTCTTAATGTATTGGGGGGGGAAACTGGTGGGGGATCCGGAACAGGGGTCACTGAATGGGCTCAGGAATATTTATAGGAATTGTATTTTTATTTAGATTTGATCTAGACTTGTTATTGTTCTTGTCTCTGTGTGTCTTTGTAGTCATTACACAAGCGATTTCCTCCGGTATCAGTAAAGTCTTCTGATTCTGATTATGAGAAAACATTGCCAGTGAGCACAGTTCGCCATGCCATCTGCAGATGCCCGTTCAAACTCTATAATTCAAAGACGAAGCCGTATGTGAACATATCCAGAAGCACCAATGCCTTCTCTGGGCCAAAGCTCATTTATAAATGGACTATGGCCAAGTGGAAAACTGTTCTGTGGTCAGACGAATCAAAATTTGAAATTGGAAACCAGGGACGCTGTCTCATCCGGACTAACAGTGGTCCAGTTAATATGCCGTCTGTGTTTAGGAAGTTCGTGGTTTAGTTTCGCTCTGTTCAAATCCCCAAGGACGATTGGGAGGAAATTTGGGAAGTTTCTTTCCACGGTGGTGATCTGGTCGGCCAGCCTTGTTCGCCTTGGCTTGTGGAGGAATGTAAACTCTAACCAGGATGAGGGAAGGAAACTCCCGCGGTGAATACAACGGTGTGCAGTACATGAAAAAAACTTTCCAAGTTTGGACTGTGGAGTTTCTGTAACAAGATGACATCAGTACACCAACCTCCGTTAATGCAGAAGCAGATTTCCCCTCCTTTCGACTTCTTCAAGAGCTCCCTTAAGCCCGGTAGGTTTAATACGGTCTTGGGGATAAGTTCACTGAGCCAGGATTCAGTGTAGCAAAGGACGGAAGACTGTGTTGGTCCGGTTAAGAAGCAGCAGCTCATCCACTTTGTTTGGGAGCAAGAGGAGGTTCGCCAGGTGGACGGAGGGAACCCGCAGAGAGCTGCTGCTCCTCCAACTAAAATCTCCAAAAAAACTTTCCAGGTTTATGAACAAAGGGTAAAAACTTTGTTCATCTTGAAAGGAAGCCTTTTTACATAAGACCTGAGCTGAAAATGGGCAGGGAAAAAAGGTGAGATCAAGGAGTTTTATGTAGGGAGTTTTTCCTTCGTCTCTGTCACTCTATATCTATTACCCCACCAATAAACCAACCCACAACCTATAAACCAACTGGCCCGTTGACTGACTAATTTTCCCTCAACAAATCAAAACTGTATGTAGGGAGTTTTCTCTTTGCTTCTGTCACTTTATAACTGTAAGCCCATCAACAAACCAACCCTATAACTATAAACCAACTGGCCCGTTGACTAACCAATTTCCTCTCAACAAATCAAAACTGTAGTCCTGTCATCAATCCAACCCCCTATCGACAGTCCAGCCCCACTGCATACAAACCATCTGCCCCCTGTTGACTAACCAGCCCCCTGTCAACAAACTGAAACTTAAACATTTTATAAACCAGCAACAAATCTGGTGTTTTCTTTCATTTTCAACAGAAGCAGCTGAGCACTAGTAGGACACAAAAACATCTGTAAAATAGTAAACAGATTTTTACAGCAGGAACTAGAGAGAATGTTTCTTACCTATGACAGAAACATTAACAGAACTACTCAGCGAAGAGGTGAAATCACGACTTGAAACTGAGGTCCGGTACTGGCAGTGATAAGAGCCTTCATGAACAAAGTCCACTTTAGAAAAACTAAAAGTGGCATATATTCCTCTCTTGGTCTCTATAGATGATCCAGAGCTCTTCATCAGAGTGATGGATCCACCTGTGAACTGGGTTTCTATAGAGCAGTTGATGTCGGCCCTCTCTCCCCAGGTGACCACTTTGATGGGTGTGAGGGAGATGCGTGGAGTGGGAAGGGTCACTGTAAAAGGACATTTCTGGCCATGAATTTTCTTTCTACAGTTTTATATATATATATATATATATATATACATTTTTTTTTTTTATGGTAGAGAGTAATACCAAATGAACACTGATTTAACATTGACTAAAACATAAAACCCCTGAAATGCAAAGGATACTATTGCAGCTTAAGAAATATTTTACCACCCTTCAATTGTTTACATTGTTTGTACCCTGTTTCTTTTCATATCATATTTTACACAGCTATGTTGGGTGTAGTGACGAAACATAGGTACCAGATTTGCCTAATGGAAAACCAGAACTATGCAACTATTCTGGGCTTCCTAAAAGAATGTTCAGTCATAACCTGCAAGATTAAGGGCCAAACTAAAGCCCGTTAGTGATTTCCAACACGAACAGGGAGCTGCAAGCTGGATGCAAACCTGACTAACAAATTAACCCCTGTTAACAAATCAGAACTAGCACCGTCCACAAACCAAACCCCACTCTTTCAAACCAGCTGGCACTGATGACTAACCAGCCCCCAACAACAAAACAATTCCTGTCACCAAATTAAAGCTACAGCGCCATCAACAAATCAAACTCCTTTCCTACATTTATATTTATGGTATTTGGCAGACGCCCTTATCCAGAGTAACTTACAATCATTAGTTACAGGGACAGTCCCCCTGGAGCAACTGAGGGTTACGAGTCTTGCTCAAGTACACAGTGGTAGAATGTGGGGGGTGTTTGAACCTGCAACTTTTCGGTCATTGGGTTCACAGGCAAGTGTTTTACCCACTAGGGTGGTACCAGCCCCCATAAACCAACTCCCACTGATGAGTAATCAATCCCTGTAAACAAACTAAAACTATATTCCCTTCCGACAAAGAAATCCCTTTTTGACTAATCAAAACTAGCACCATTGAGAAAACCAAACCTCCCTCCTGCAAACCAACTTTCACTGACTTTCGCTAACCAAATGCCTGTCAACAAACTGAAACTTCAACCCAACATATCAAAACTGTAGCCCTGTTGAAAAAGCAAACCCTCCTCAACATATCAAAATTAAAGCCCTGTCGACAAATCTATCCCCCATCAACAAATTGAAGCTATATCTCCATTAACAAGACAAAACCTCATCTACAAACCAATCACCTGTCAGCAAATCAAACCTACGGTCCCGTTGACAAACCAAATCCTGGTTCCCAAACCACCCCCGAAATCGGAACTACAGTGCTGTTGTCAAACCAAACTCTCTTCCGACAATTCGACTGTCACCGATGACTAACAAACACCCGTCAACAAATCTAAACCGTTGCTCCTTTGACAAACCAACCACCCCCAAACCAATCGCCCCAATGTTTTACCAACATCCCATCGACAAATTGAAACTATAAACTTGTTGATTAACTTAACCAGAATATTTCAAGAAACTAACTACAGCTTTGATTCATGTCAAACAGTTTTTAAGGATCAGCCTGTTACTACTCAAATAAAGGATGTTTGTTATAAAGTCATCCTCTGTCCACTTACCCACAGTCATGGCAATGGAACCTCCTCTAGATGATGAGATGGAGCTACTTCCCTCGTATAAATAGTCACAGCTGTACTGACCCTGATCTGAAGAGGCTAGAGTCAAAGTAAATGTTGTTGAAAAA
>JBBJLS010072949.1:0-10060 GCA_037577275.1 Bryconaethiops microstoma
ATAATTTATTTATTTTTATTTTTTTTAACAGAAAAACTTCAGTAAGACACGGTCCTCCAATTATTCGACCATAGTATTAATCATTATTAATCAATACTCCTAGGTCTGAACTCTGTTGTAGAGCATGTCAGAATGATCATGCAGGCTGAGTGGATGTATGCAGGGCTCAGCAGACTGACAGCTGCGGGAGCTATTTTCAGCCATCCTTCAAGGCCTGCAGGATTGAGCGCCCATTAAAACGGTATGATCACTTAATACATGTGCCATTAGCTGTCGGAGGCACATTAACACTGCGAAGTGTGCAGCGCTCCTGGAGAATGCAGAGCAGCCTCAGCCCCGTCTGCCTTTAAAACACAATGCAGGTGGACCAGAAAATTGCGCTTGGAGCTCCGGGCGCGTGGAAATGAATAACGTGCAAATGCCTCGTGAAGGGTGCGTTATTAAAAAGCCATATTCAGGGGGATTATTTATTTATTTTTATTTATTCAGAACCCTCCCGTTTTCTTCCTCTGTTTGAGTTTTGTATTCCGAAGTGGTAAACAAGTGAACACTTGGACCTCGGTGAATCGATGGAATGTTATCTTTAACATTCATTATAAAAAAAAGAAAGAAGAAGGGGGTGAGTGCATGTAGAAATGGATTTTCAGGTAATTGTTTTTGTAGCCTGAAGCCATATTACCCCAGTGGTGGGGGTGTCCTTTTATTTTTATTCCACTGAATATCAAAAAGGGAACGTTTCCCATTCCGCATGTACACTGCACCATTCCAGCTTTCATCTCTCATGGCTCCTCGCTGTGTGGCAATTTGACAGTGGAGTGTAGTTATTTACCAGGAAAGAATGCATCTGCCACTCCTTTCGTGCACCCGGTGTCTTGCTGTTCGATTCCCTCAACCACTCAGGTGGAGATCCAAGCAATTTTTGACGTTTAGCAATCTGTCAGTGTGGACTTCTGTGGTTGGCACTTCAGGAACACAAAGTCAGTAAATTAGTGATTACACCTTTCATCATGCGCTCTGATGTTGCAGTAGGGGAGTTAAAATGTAACATTTAATTAAATTAAACGGGCTTTAGTCAAACTATCTGCAGTATTTTTTCCACATTCACTACTTTGATTCACTCCTAATTTTTAAAAATGTCTTGTTGACACTGTCTACATCCACATAAACCAAAGCCAGTTACAGCCTCTCAATGGGGCGGGAGGCGGGGGGGTAGTCACTTTACACATTATTTAAAAATGTATGTGTGTTTTATGATGTTTTCCATTGCACTTTGTGGTCAGAGAAATATGCCATGTTTAGAGGGGCCAATTTTCAGGTTAGGACATACTTTCATTTGTTATGGTTAGAAAGCTTGTCTGGTTTGTACTGCCTAGAATTACATGGAAATAATGGGGTTTTTCAATTGTACTAGACATTTACATTTATGGCATTGGGCGGGTGCTCTTATCCAGAGAGACATTGATGGGTTCTTCATAGTCTAAAGTGGAAACACATCTCTCACACCAGTATACCCAGATTTACATTAAGACACAGTGTGACCTACGTATGAATCATTCAAGCAGAACAAACACTAACAAAGACTAGCCGAACAAAAATCTAACTTAAGTCCTGAACCAGTAGAGAAACAGGTGCAGAGGATTCCAGATGATCAGGTGGTGATCAGTATACTGCTGGTGCTGAATGCTGAGTGGTTGGAACTCCTTTATCTAGGCACCTTGTATCTTTAGGCACGTTGCAGCCTGTCGCTCTTTCCTTTCCTTTCATTTAACCTACTCCATATGCCAAATATAGGATGGTTTGACAGGCAGCATATAGTGTTTTTGCCCAAACAAGGTGATTCAAAACAAAATATAAAGTTAAGTTGGGCCTTGGTCCTCCCCCAGCTTGGCTGCTGTCAGGATAATTGAGGTGTAAACACTTCGTTTATGTCCATAATTGACTCGCTTTCCAGCATTGCCAATATCCGGCCAGTAAAGCCGATGCCCCCTTTTAGCCCTTTTTAAGTGCTCTGCAGAGGCATTTGAGACGATGGTTTGCAAACAGGCCATTAAAAGGAACTCTTCGATCCGAGGAGGGAACACAGAGCTCATTGTAAGGTCAAGTGGAAGACGGTCAACAAAAGAAAGCTCTCCCGGTCTGTCTGAGTGCTGTGGTCATTGTTTTGGGGCCGGAGTGGACAGCCTGGATCCTTTCATACACAGTCAATGTGGCATTTCTCACCATCACACTTACCTGATGAGCTTCATCCAGCCAAGCCCCTCCTTTTCTCTCTCTTCCTCTCTCTCTCTCCCCCTCTCCAGCCCCCAGCCCCCAAACCCCCCCCCCCCCGGAGGCGCGTGCTCATATTTCATGTTCAGCTGCTAATCACAGTTGTAGGGTTAATGTCATTGCGTGATATGACTCTCAGATGAAAACAAATGAAACACGGCGCTGCGGCAATTTGGAGCTTGTTTTCCTGCATCACAGGCCTTTTCTTTTCTCTTTCCCTTTCTTCTCTTTCTTGCTTTCTATTTTCCCCTCTTTCCTTTTCCATCTTTCTTTGTCCACACACATTTTTTCATCTTGTCTGAGGGACGGATGTGTCACCTCTCTCTCCTCTGCAGAAACAGGCTGAAGCACGTCTGTTCTTCTTCATGTCTAAACTCAGAAAACGATATTGACATTCTCTTGGCTCACCCCCCAGTTGTGTTATCTCAGTGGTCCGCCAGTGTGTGCAGCAGGCGGAATATGCTTGCTGTGATCTCAGGGTCTGGTTCCATGTAAATTCATTTTTAAATGATGCTTTTTTATTTTTAAATTCACATCTTGGTACTTTGAGTACTTTTTGATAGCTCTCACTAAAATGTACCTTAGGTATAAGTGCATTAGATGTTTATAAAGAATACTAAAAAATACTTTTGTATTTCATGTATTTTATGGAATAACACCTAAAATATAGTTATTTGTGTTATTCCAAATGTACTGTAATGAGAGAGGTTGAGGTAAATAGTATGTAAATGCAATATCCACAAAGCATTTAATAAACAAATGAAAGCAAAAATGCAAACATAAACAAGGGCCACACATAAACATGAGGAAATAATAACAGAGAACAAAGACCCAAGCAAATCAGCACAACAAGCAATAACAGTAGCAACGTTTCAACAAGAGGATTCACATGAAGTTTACAAAGGATTCACAAACCCAGACAGGCTTATATATTGACTAGGGAAACAAGAACACCTGGGCTGGTGAGGAGACTGGAACAAGACAGAGGTGAACAGTATAACAAGGGCCAAAACAACAACAGAACTCACGCAGAAAACAGACAAAACAAAACAAAGGTACATGGAACAGGGAGGATTTAAACAACAACGTAGACAAGAAAAGGGGAAAAAGACAAAAGAACATTACAAAAAGCCAAGAAACTGGGAAAAGACTGAAAATGTTACATGCACTTTTTTAACATATTGAAGCATGTGTAATCCAAAATAGATTCAAATAAACATGTTGAAATCATTTTTTTTAGATAAGTATATTTAAGGTCATATAATTTGAGTTATAAAGCTGTAAAATACTTAAAATTAACATATCAGTTTTGAAAAAACCTGGTATAGCAAACTCCTTTCTGGTTCAGGTGAAAATAAGGTGTGATTCAGAAAACCCATCTCTGATCCAGCTGATAACAAGGTGCTCCATAAAACCCATCTCTGATCCAGCTGATAACAAGGTGCTCCATAAAACCCATCTCTGATCCAGCTGATAAAAAGATGGTCCAGAAAACCCATCTCTGATCCAGCTGATAACAAGGTGGTCCAGAAAACCCATCTCTGATCCAGTTGAAATCAAAGTGTGGTCCAGAAAACCCATCTCTAATCCAGCTGATAACAAAGTGGGGTCCAGAAAACCCATTTCTGATCCAGCTGATAACAAGGTGGTCCAGAAAACCCATCTCTGATCCAGTTGAAATCAAAGTGGGGTCCAGAAAACCCATCTCTAATCCAGCTGATAACAAAGTGGGGTCCAGAAAACCCATTTCTGATCCTACTTTAAACAATATGTGGGCCCATAAAACCCACCTCTAAACCAGTTGAAAATGAGATGTGGCCCGGAAAACCCAACTCCGATCCAACAAAAAGCAAGGTGGTCCAGAAAATCCATCTCTTGTCCAGCTTAGAACAGTGTGGTCCATAAACCCCATATCTGATCCAGCCGAAAAAGAGATGCAGTCCAGAAAACCCATCTCTGATGCAACTAAAAATAAGATGTGGTCCAGAAAACCCTCCCCTGGTCTTGGGTTAACTTATAGTGAGGAATAAGCGAAGGCGTGTTCCTCATCCTGCCTGAAAGCTGTCTGTTTCTCATAATTTCTTCTTTTATTTTTTCTTGACTTATGATCAAAGTAATAAATCCTATGGAAGGAGTGAATTATTGATATGCTGTTTGTTCCTTAAATGCCTATTAACAAGAATTGCTGAAGTAACAATATTAACAGCAGTTTTGTTGAGGACATCGCACATGACTAAACGTCAGAAGGAAAGTCAAGTTATCGAACACAAAAGTCAGTCAATATGTTTTACAGGAATATAATTTAAAAAATGAACCTTTAGAACTTTTTTGCATGAGTAAACTCTGATTTCAGTAAATATAAACGGTGTAAAACAATCTAGAACTTGTGTTTGTTCTCCTACACACTCACCATTTGCTGCTCTTCCTCTCGGCGTGCCGCTGCTCAGCCGCTCTCCGGACCCCCTCCCTCTACGGGTTTTCCCCACCCGGCAGAGACTAACCCAGGAGAACTTTCTGGACCACCTTGTTATCAGCTGGATCAGAGATGGATTTTCTGAATCACACCTTATTTTCACCTGAACCAGAAAGGAGTTTTCTATACCACAGTTTTTTTCAAAACTGATATGTTAATTTTAAGTATTTTACAGCTTTATAACTCAAATTATATGACCTAAAATATACTTATTTTAAAAAAATGATTTCAACATGTTTATTTACATGTTGTGTTACATATAACAAGTTACTGTCATTTAAAAACATGTATTTATAAAAACTGCATCTGGAGTTTTAAAAACACTGCCATGTGCAAATGGATATTAAGAACAAAACATGGACAAATTTCTTTCATCTTTAGTTTTAGAAACAAAAAGAAAAAACTCAAGATCTTTGAACCCAGGAGAACTTTCAGGATAGTCTCTGAAAGTTCTCCAGGGTTCAAAGATCTTGAGTTTTTTCTTTTTGTTTCTCCAGATTCAGTTTTTATAATTACATGTTTTTAAATGACAGTAACTTGTTATATGTAACACAGAAACACCAAACAAAGCTCAGAATGATGTCGGACACCTCGAACACCAACACAAACTGGGGGAACTTCCATGTATGGTGCTGTTTTGATGAAAATGTTGTGTTGTACGTATACACGTATTCATGTTCTAAGTGTTAAGCATAAAATAGTTGGAAGTAAAAATATTTAAGAATAAAAGGATAAAATAAGGTTAAGAATAAAATAATGCATAGAATATCAAAAGAAGATTAAAAGTGCAATGGAAGGGGACATCATTTGTAGGAGTTCTCGCATGATCAATCCTGGACTGAATTAGAAGAAGACCTTCCACTTACTCCCTCAGGAAAGTGAACATGTCCAGAGCAGAGCAAATCCAGCTGGGTGGTCGTGTCCAGCACTGGTCCTCAGTTCACCTGACAGGAGGGACGGAAGGTGTGTGTGTGTGTGTGTGTGTGTGTGTGTGTGTGTGTGTGTGTGTGTGTGCTGAGTTGAGTAGGTGTGTGCTGGCAGCAACGGCGTTGGGAGATAAGAGCTCCCCATACCTCGCCAGATTAAACAGGGGGGATTAACCTCTCTTTCCTGCTCCACAGCTTATCATCCACCCCCCCACACCCTCCCCTCTGCACACACCCGCACCAACACTCGCCACCGTGCATTTGTACAGATGTCACGATGGGCGAAATTGCTTTTTCAGCCGACATTTTTCTTCTTGCCTTCCTCGCTTTCGCCTCTGACCCAAAAATGCAAAAAATGTAGTCGATTTTTTCCCCTTCCTCTTCTTTTGAGTGACAGAAAAAGGGTTCGCTTTTTTTCTGCGATTTTGTTTTTTCTTTTCTTTTTTTAAAAAAAACCTTTTTAAAGAAAATGGTTGGGTTTTGTTTGAAACCAGTGGATGGGTCTAATGTTCCTAAAATGACAATAAAGAGATCTTAATCTCTGTTGACTCTCCCCTCCCACCCCCAGATTCAACACTTAAGAATTTAATAACTTCTCCAGATACAGCAACACATTTGAGTTATTCCTGTTCAAAGAAATGAGGGTGCCGACAGCGCCAATAAATTGAGGATGTTTAATGTTGTCCTCTGCCGCTGCGCCCGCAGGCCACACTGCTGAAATGATTTGTTGATGTTTGTTTATTTATTTATTTACTTGATGGCCTCGAGGCTTCCCGTTGTAACTGCCACTCCACAAAGGTGTGTTATTGCTGTTTTAAGACTTTTTTTCAGTTTCATTTTCATGGTTTCTGTGCAACGCATCTGTTTTATCACTTTTTTGTTTGTTTGTTTGTTTGTTTTGGTGTTCTTGGTGAAGGCAGAGCTTCCCTATGAACAAACTTCAGTATTGTGTTTTTAGACTTTTCTGCTGCTATTTCAGAAGTCATGTTGGAGTAGAAGTTCACTTTGCTCTTAAAGTGTGGAAGAGAAGTTTAAATCCTTAATAATTGTCATGCCAGGTTTCAGAGCAGACACACTTGGAGGAAACAGTTTAGATAGGAATAAGTTTTTTTACAAAGATTCAGTTCTTGAGCTCATAGAGCTCCAAACAAAAAGCAAGCACTTGATTAGTTCTTGGAGGACCTTCTCTCCGAGCAGAGCTCAGGCTTTAGCAGAGGGAAGGGGGTGTAGCTGCAGAGCCAACTTTCACGAAGCTTCAGCAAGCCCTCTTTCATCAGGGGCCAGTACAACTACTAAATCCAGATAGAGTTACTCAAATAGGGTGGGCACTCCACCGCTCACACCTGTAGTACATAGAAGGGGAGAGACACACAAGGAAGACACCGAGCAGGGGATGTAAACAGAAGGGTCCAGCCTCGCGTTGCTTGGCTTGTCGGTGAAAGCTCTCCACTGCCCCTTTGGGAGCACGCTGGACGCCCAGAGAAAGTCCTCCTTGTGCACACGAACTCAATCCCTTCATGAGAACACAAGCATTAAGTTAATTCACACACACGGTTCACAAGAAGCACACAAACCCAAATCAAGCAGGATGTAGGAGCTTGGTAACCATACAAAGAACCCTCCGGACCGGCTGGGCTTTAAATTCACACACAGACCCAGACAACCAATCACACAATGCAGACAATCAACCTAGAAACAAGAATCACTTTAACTTAAAGTCTAGACAGGTAGACATGTCATCGGGTGCCTAGCAACCCTGCTAACGAGCTAACAAAGCTCATTTCTGTCACCTGGGTTGACTAGGCTTACGACGATCACACACACAACAACTGGTGACATCGTCAACACGTGTCCAGGGCTGTGTACACCTAATACTCAGGGGAAGTGCTCCGCTGGGGGCGTGAGTAAGGGGAACCAGACGTGACAATAATTCATTACATTTGAGGACAAAGCCTTCAGACTGCAGCTGAATGGTCTTGGACATCAGTTTTGTAAAGCTTGCCGCTTGTGTGTAAATGAAAATGTCCTAAATTTATTGTGAAATACACACGGCTGTCAAAGTATTTCAGAATATGCTTTTTGTCTTTGGAGACTGGCTTCAGACTGGGTCATACCATGGAAAACATTTTTGTAAAGTTTGTAAATGATCTGAGACAAAACACCGATGTCCATTTTTTGGGATATGAAGTGACTTATGCTGAATCATCTGGAACTTTGTGTTTTTGGATAGGCTC
This sequence comes from Bryconaethiops microstoma, assembly GCA_037577275.1. NCBI lineage: Eukaryota > Metazoa > Chordata > Actinopteri > Characiformes > Alestidae > Bryconaethiops > Bryconaethiops microstoma. The sequence goes on from JBBJLS010072949.1 coordinate 7,902, forward strand.
TAAACATATTTACCTGAAATACAATATATTTCATCTAGTCATTTAGTCTCCAAAAAACATGACACCACTTGTTCAATATGTGTACATGTGGATGTTTCTGCAGGTGCGTCAGTGCAGGTGTTGGTGGGGGTTATGTTCCAAGAGCATATGCGTATAGTGAAAAACTGCATTGTTGTGTTGTGGCAAAAAAATGCCTAAAAAGGCCTATTTTCATAGTGTAAACCCTAAATGTGTCCCCAGATATGCTCCCAAAACACCCTTAAAGAAAATGTAAAGGTAATCCGTATCCGTACTGTACAGTTTACACACTGAACTCCTGCAGTGCTGGAATGTAAATACCTATATTACCCCTGTATAGACTGCACTGTAATTCATGCATGGGCGTTTTCTTTGGTATGCACTGTCATTTTCTTTGGTATAAGCAGGTAAATACAGTAAGAAATTTATTTAATTTACAGTAATAAAAATACAGGGCTTTAAGGAGAACAAAACGAAAAACACGAGAACACTCGAGATGCTCCAAGGGAGAAATTCTGGATTGCAGCAGCAAGGAAAAATAAATAACGTGCTCGGATTGGCTACTTTCAAACCTCCCGCCTCTCAGTACAGCGGTATTTCACCGTCCCACGATACACTTTCTTTGTGTTTCTCTACACAGTACCAAAACATTTATAGTTATTTTTTTATATGGAAATGTAGCTTAATTTACTTTAATATTTATGTTACAAAATTAGTCAATTATATTTGGTTGTATCTACTAGAAGAACAAAGCAGGAGGGCATCCATATAATATAGATGTATGTAAATATACACATATTTGTGGTATTTGTGTATTATGTATTAGTGTGCATTTGCATAAATTAGTGTCTGTTAGTTTACGTTATTTTTGTGGTATTTGTGTGTTATGTTGTTATTAGTGTGTGTTAGTGTGTGTTAGTGTTGTGTTAGCAGTGGTACCTCTGATAAGCCGAGTGACCAAATGCAGCTCAGTCATTCCGCTGGAGCAGAAAATTGTGCGGATTCAGCCTTGAAATTAGTTTAAATTGCTGAATCAGAAAAGTGTGATCCTGATTCTGGGTCAGTGTAAACGCCTGGCCTCTAATCCGCTGCCGCCAGGGATCACACCTCCTCCGGCCTGACTGATGGAGGGATTGGGACTCAAACACACACACACACACGTGTAAGAAGTGCAGGGTTTGATGTGGGATGACACTCGTGACTTGGTTTTGAATGTGGAAGCTTTCGGAGGATGTTTAGAATCCAGACAAGGATTTGTGCTTTTCAATTCAATTACACACCATCTCTCCCTCTCTCTCTCTCTCTCTCTCACCGTCTTGCTCTCTGTCTCTCTCTCTTTCTCTCTCTCTCTCTCTCTGTCTCTCTCTCTCTTTTTCTCTTTGTCTCTCTGTTGAGACATGCTGCCCAGACCAGCAACACATACACTTAAAGGTGAAAAAATAATTGAATCTCATTTGTTTCTCTTTTTGTCTGTCTTTCAGGGCCTTGATCCTCTTTCACTCTTTCTTTTCTCTCTCAGACAGACACAAAGACTATTTGTAATTTTTTCTGCTTTCTTTCTTCTTTTCTTTCTGAACGCTCCCCAACCTACACACACACACACACACACACACACACACACACACACACACACACATAAATAGACTTATATCCTTTAGTTATACCACAATAACAATGCCTATAACAACAATGTACTGTCTGTAATAGCAATGTTACAGCTGGACTACAGCAATAGTTTATGTAATTGCACATGTAATAACCTCATATTTTTCTGTAATAATAAGTGTATTACAGTAGTCCAGTAACAGCAAATTATCATAAGTAGTTATTACAGCATTGTTAATGTGTAACTACACTGTTATTACAGACTATTATAAGTGGACTTGAAAAGGTTCTCAGTTAACTGAAAGTATTTCTGGAAAAAGAGTATAAACAAAGAAATTAATAAATGAATAAAGGTCAGCTGCCTGAAAGCTTGTTAGCTAAACAGGGAGATCACTCTGCCCCTGAAACTTGCCCTCCACCTACACACAATATCAGGCTCCTGTGTATGTGTGTTTGTTTGCATATATATATATATATATATATATGTGTGTGTGTGTGTGTGTGTGTGTGTGTGTGTGTGTGTGTGTGTGTGTGTG
>JBBJLS010072950.1:0-10060 GCA_037577275.1 Bryconaethiops microstoma
TTTAGCAGACGCTTTTATCCAAAGCGACTTCCATTCCCTAATTACAGGGGACAGTCTCCCTGGAGCAACTTGGGGTTGAGGGTCTTGCTCAGGAACCCAGTGGTGGTGTGCAGGAGGTAGGATTCGAACCAAGGACGTCTTGGTCCAGAGGCAAGTATCCTACCACTAGGCCACCACCACTCCTATAGACATAGCTATTAAAGTCTTTTTAAAATCAAATACATCTTTTTTAGAAAATATAATATGTACAAAATATAATATGCTATTTACACAAATGCTGGGTGTAAATACTGCACATAAATAACACAGTTAAGTAATTTATTAGTAACATAAATAGTGGTTTTGAGTTGTTCTTGAACAAGTCTGTTATTGTACATAATAATGGTCACAAGTAGATCGGGAAGTGTGGATTCTTGTCCAGATGATGGGGTGTACAGATCCTCTCTGCTCTTTTCTTCATTCGGGACACGTTCAGGACCCCAGAGGTGATTTCTGGCACAGTCGATTTAGGCAGTTGCCTAAAGCAGTGATGGCTTAGGGGCACACACACACACACACACACACTCACACACACACACACACATTTATGTCTTGGGTTTTTTATGTTAACCTTGCTGCCAGAAAGCTCACATACATGCATTTATGTCTGTGAGTGCCTCCTCCACCCTGCTGCTCTCTCCCTCTTCTCTCACTGACATCAAGAGATAATGCATTTAATAAACCCGATTTGAATGTGTGCATAATTTCTACATTAACAAAGTATATTACATCACACAATATAGTACATTACACAATTATTGCTAAAAGTGAGCGCAATGTTTCTTTTCATTTCACTGTGCACTGTGTAAGTGGTTGAAATGACAATAAACCAGCTTGACATGAAAGTAAAGTGAAAGTCAAGTGTTTGTTGATTTATTATATTTGAATAAAGTAAATGTAACAGCTCCCTGTTTTCAGTTGCTGTTGGTTTCTGAGAGGCCTTAGGTGTGTTTTCTCTGTACAATGTGATCTGGGCTATGCATATTTTTTTTGCTGTCATGTTAGATCCATCTCTGTCACTTTCAAACCCGCCTGTTGGGGTTGTTACATTGTGTCAGGCTTTGCTGTGTTATTTCCTGTGTCGACATTTCGTGTAAAACATCAAACTAGCTAGTGAAGATTAGCATTAGCTAATGGTATATACCAGATACTGTACTATACTATACTATACTATACTGTACTGTACTTTACTTTACTATACTATACTATACTGTTCTGTACTGTACTATACTGTAATGTACTGTACTGTACTGTACTATACTATACTGTACTTCACTTTACTATACTATAATGTACTTTACTATACTATACTAAACTGTACTTTACTTTACTATACTATACTGTACTACACTGTACTTTACTTTACTATACTATACGATACTGTACTATACTATGCTATACTATACTGTACTTTACTATACTGTACTTTACTATACTATACTGTACTACACTATACTATACTGTACTTCACTTTACTTTACTATATATACTATACTGTACTATACTATACTAAACTGTACTTTACTTTACTATACTATACTGTACTATACTAAACTGTACTTTACTATACTATACTATACTGTACTACACTGTACTTTACTATACTATACGATACTGTACTATTCTATGCTATACTATACTGTACTTTACTATACTATACTGTACTTTACTATACTATACTATAATGTACTACACTATACTATACTGTACTTCACTTTACTTTACTATACTGTACTATACTATACTAAACTGTACTTTGCTTTACTATACTATACTGTACTTTACTATACTATACGATACTGTACTATACTATGCTATACTATACTGCACTGTACTTTACTTTACTATACTATACTGTACTATACTATACTTTACTATACTATACTATACTTTATTATACTTTACTTCACTTCACTATACTATACTTCATCTTATTTTACTATACTATACTATATTATATTATACTATACTGTATACACTGCATACTACTGTATAGCATGCTATACAATAGTATGCAGTATACTATGGTATAGTATGCAGTGTATACTAAATTATACTATACTAAATTATACTATACTATTCTGTACTATACTGTATACACTTGGTCCTATAGTATACTATAGTATAGTACAGTATACAGTGTATACTATATTATACTATACTATACTATACTACATAGCATACAAATAGTCTATATTATAGTATATACTTTATAGCATATAACATTATAATATAGTGTAGAACCGTACAGTATATATGCATATGCCATATATACGATACGGGCTGGATTAAAGCCCACTGTCTATAATCCATATGAACATTCTATAAAGTTCATCCCCAAACAGTTTTTCATAAATATTCCAAAGGCAATTAATAAACCACTGTAAGACCCTATTAGCAATTTGTCTAATTAGCAGAGGATGGAGGACAGTAATGGGGACATGGAAAGTCAGAGACGTCTTTGAAACATTCAGGTTTGATTTGTCTATGAGGGGGTAGTTGCAAATTTTCAATTTGTCTACAGGGTTGGGCGAGGTGGAAGCGGGGATTTCCATGTCTCCATTTTTATAATTTTTTGAGATCCAAAGCTATTTATCAAACTCAGCAGGCTGTAGCCCTGAATGCCCAGGTAAAACACCACCCCTGCTGTCAGTAATGTCAGAGTATAAAATCAATACAGCAGTTTATGCCGAGCTTACTCTGGTATAAAAAGCAGAACAGGACAGAAGCGGAATAAACCTTCTTTCATGTTTGGCGTCAATTTGACCCCATTTAATGCTTATTGTCTCTGAATAAATAACTGACATCATTTTTTGCTTCATTTTAAATGACTTTTCCAAAGTTAATGGGGACAAAATGAGCATTATATGTTTTCAATGTCCTCGACACATTTTGTACTTCTTTCTTCTTTGGAGGCTGTTTTATTTGTTTATAAAAAAATATATGAAATGTCAACATTTTACATACATTTGTGTTGGTTGCTTTGGATAATATCGCTTTAGGTCCGTAACTGAGCATAAGCAGACCTGTAAGAGTTGCTGATAGATCATAATAAATGGGGGAGGAAACATATTTAATATTTTACGCTGTGGGGGTTTGATTATGTGTTTTATTTAAAGCTCTATTAAGGTCGTCGTCAAAGAAACAAAGTACAGACACATACACTTGGGTAGCAGTTTTAATTTCAACCATTTTCTGGAGGTTCACCCCTTTTGCAAACTGACCCCAAGTATAAAGAATGTTACATTTGAACCTAACATGAGGGATAAAATGGTTTAAACCGTTGGTTAAATATTGCTTTTGTTCAGATGCCCAGTAACGTTTCCTTTGCTTTGCTTCAAAGTGTGTATTTAACATGAATTTAAACAATTAAACACTATATGAACAAATACACCTGACCATGACATTGCATTCAAATCCATACACTTTAATATGGAGTTGGTCCCACTTTTGCAGCTATAGCAGCTTCCACTCTTCTTGGAAGTCTTTCCACAAGATTGTGGAGTTTCCGTCCAAATTTGTGTCAATTCATTCTGTAGATCATTTATGAGATCAGACACTGATGTTGGGTCACAATCTCTGTTTCAGCTCATCCCAAAGGTGCTGGATGGGGTTGAGGTCAGGACTCTGTGCGGTCAGTGAAGTTCTTCCATACTGAACTCCTCAAGCCACGTCTTTATGGTGTATCCCAATGTCCATATAGGGTCAGCTGTGTTTATCAGTAAACAGGAGCTCTTTTGATATGTTGAGGGTACACTCTTACACCCACTGGAGAGATATAGCAGAAGAACCTTGATTTCGCTTTAAAGGTGAATCCTGTTTCTTTAATGTGAAATCACAGGGATATAAACAAAGCAGAACAGTCAGACAGTGCTGAAGGTAAAATGAGCATTGATACTGTGCAAATAGTATCATAATAATGTAATGTTGAGGATTGAAAAATCAGAACTCACCATCACACCCACGTAATTAAAGATTCCACACTCAGCCTAAGAACTCTCCCAGCTGCCTTCATTACTGTGAAGTAAAAGATGATACGTAAGAGGTAAGTGATAACATTGTTTACACTGAGAAATAGACAGAAAAGTTTGACTCTAGTTAACCAGTTGATTAACAGTAGGTGGCGCAACAGAACTGTAAAACTATGTGTCATCTGCACATATATGGGAAATTAAGCCCATGTTCGTTGATGATATACTTATTATATATTCTGCTGAAAGGCACAATTTCTAAAGAGAACAGCAGAGGTCCAAGAATAGACCCCTGTGTGACACCAAAGCTATTTTTTAAGAATTACAAAAATAATGCAAAAACTTTCCAAAATGTCATTGAATGCCAGTATTTGTGTCTTCACAAAGAATTTGATGTCATTTTATCTCAGAGGAGGTAATCATAACTAATAAGCCTTTATACATGTTTCTGTTGGCTTCTGTTCAGTCATTGTGAAAGGTTTAGTACATGTCATGTGACGCACCATGCCACATGCAGCAGTAAGGGCCAAAGGAACGAGAATGAGTCATTAGGCTTGAGCCTGGGGTCATGAATTTCTTCATTTTTTAAGACTTTCTGTACTGTGACCTAATCTAAAACTTGATTGACCTTTTCTTATAAGTGTCATTACTGTGAGAAAAACGTAGAGCTGTTTAAGTATTACTTCACAACTTTGCAAAGAAAGGGTGGATCAGGGATCGACCTGTATTCACCCAAAGTGAAAAAAATGTTTCTTAGGTAATGGCCTTATGGCAGCAGATTTAAGGTTCTCTGGAAAGTCACTGTTTGCACAGTTTACTGTGTCTAAAACTCTTCATCATGTCTAACACTTTCAGCTTCCAGTGGGAAATCTATATACTATAGAGGTGATTAGAGCTGTGTATTAGACTGGAAATCACAGGTATGAGGGCTGCCGGCTGGTAGATTAGACATTTTATCCTTTTTCAGGGTAAGGGCAGCATGTAGAAAGTTGGAGAAGACCAACTTTGTGGAGATAACTGAGCTTCTGAGCACCTCCCAAATGCAGTAATCATATGTACCACAAGGTGGCGTTGTGAGGTGGGTTCATTTCTAGAAAGCATGCTGTTTGTAGGCCCTCTTTGAGGTTTAGTGCTCCACGAGGTCATGCACCTTCATGCACATGCATTACATTAAAAAAGAGCAAGAACTGTTTGATTGCAGTACGCCAATACGCCTCTACACCTCTACCTCTGTCTATCTGTCAGTTTCTCTCTCTCTCTCTCTCTCTCTCTCTCTCGCTCTCTCTCTCTCAGTTTCTCTTGCACTGCATTTCAGGAAGCGCTGGTTCTTCTGCTTTATTCTGTGGTTTCCTCCTCTTGCTCTTCCACCCTCCCCTGTTTCACTGCTCAACATCTTTGCAAACAAGACACTAGAACATTTGGACAGGTGTCTTCGGCGCAAGCGTCCTCCTCGTGGTAGAACCTCCAGAAGCTTCAGTCGTAGAGTGGAATCTGAAGAAGTCTGAGAGAAGATGCTTGTGTGTGCGTGTCACACTCAGCAAATGAAGATGCGCAGACAGAGGCCTGACGCTGACCGAGCCTAACCGAGGAACTGGAGGGCGTTCAGAATCACATCAACTTTGCCTGAAGGACTGCTATTGTTTTTAAAGTGAATGTTAGCATTGTAAGTGCCATTTCTGGTTCCCCTTTTTGTCAAGAGCAGTTTTGTGTGTATGTGTGTGTGTGCGCGCGCGCATGTGTGTGTGCGTGTTTGTGTGTGTGTGTGTTCCCTCCATTTTGAAACCAACAGGAGGTTGCTCAACATGCTTTGCTTCTACTTTAAACCATCAGCATTTTAACCATTTTGCTTCTTGTAAAAATATTTTCGTCTAATTGGAATACACAGGATTACAAAATGTTGTTTTTTTTGCTTAGTTGTTAGAGTTCTGCTGTGTTGAAACCACCGCTCTTGCTGTAATTGACAACACATCATAGAAGAGATGCTTCGGCCCCTGTCCTGGACATAATTGACCGGAGATCAGTGTGGAGTTATCAGCTTTGGAAAGGGCCGGACTGCTTTGATTTAATTGGCTGCCCGGGGTCAGTCAGAAGTCTTTTGTAGTGAGGACTGTGGTTGCCTAAGGTTTGGTATCCTGGAATTCCTTCGGAAGGTGGTGATGGGTAACGCCGCAGGTGGCCCGGAGCAGTCGGAGGGCGCAGAGGCCCGTACCTCAGTGGGCGGAGCCAATCCCACACCCAGCACACCCAAGAGGAAAACGGCTCCTCCCAAACTCCCCATGCCTTCCGAGGAGGAGCTGGAGGAACGCTTCAGCGTGGTCTTGGTGAGTGTTTCACAAATCCAGGCATTTGTGCATAAAATACCTTGACATGCACAGATGGGTACATCGAAATCAGAAAACTTCATTGATCCTGGAGGAAACTGCTTATGTTACAACAGCACAGATACACAGAGGCACAAAGACAAGAACAATATAAAATATAAAGTCTAAATAAATACAATAAAACTAAATACGAAAAATAAATTTTTAAAAATCCAATACAATCCAACACTCCAAATCCAATAATACGCTATGCTATTTACACAAATGCTAGGGTATAAATACTATAGATGAATAACTTGCAGTTAAGTGAATTCCTAGTAAACAGTGGTTAGGAGTCTGTTACTGCATGTAATAGAGATCAGTAGTAGACCAGTAAGATTGACATAAGTGGTGATATTTCACATGGTAACACTATTGCACAATAAGATACTGCATATAATGAAATGATTTAGCACCCAGTAAGAAAACGACACATGACATTACACATGGTAAGACTATTATAACATATGTACTGTGAGTACACGCAAATGTACCAAGACTCCAAAACACGTAGGTTAAATATAATGCCGTATAAAGAGCACAGATTAATTCTAACGTGAACCAACCCATAACACCTAAAGAGATGGATGGAAGAGTGTGTAAGCATGTCTGAAAATCCCTGAAGTGTACAGATGTGTTTACTGCTAAAGTAAACAAACAAACAAACAAGCAAGCAAAGTTAAGGCTCTACCAAAGTAACCATTTGTGTACACATGTGTATAAACACCCTCAAATGTGCAGATATACATGAATAGCTTTTTGTAAAAAGGCCTAAAAAAATATTTTACTGCTGAATAGGACAAACAAGCAAACAAACAAACAAACAAACAAACAGAAATAAGGCTGTAGAAAGGTACCCATTCTAGTGCATTTATATACGAATACTATCAAATTAACAGACATAAATACCATTTAAAGATATACATTAAACCTTCTACATATATTACAGCTAAAGTAAAGCAAGCAACCAAGGTAGCAAACAATCAATCAAACAAACAAACAAACAAACAAACCAACCAACTAACAAATAGAAGGCTGTGCAAAAGCCCCCATTCATGTACAGATGTACATAAATATCCTCAAATGTAAAGATGTTTAGAAATATTTTCAAATATTTCAACAGATTGTACTCTCAATTGCCCAAATAAAACATGATATATCCCTATACAGGTCAAAACAGAAATACAGAGTGAAGCTAAAGTAACTCAATTCCTCACAAACAAACAAGCATGCAAATAAAGATGAACAAGAAAATACAAATATACCTGCAACTGTGCATGAATACCCTTTATACATCTATCTAAAATATTGTTTAAGAAATGCTGATTAATAAAAATAAGCAAACAGATGATTAAGGAATGGTTATCTGTGCTCAAAAAGTTTCTGCTTGCGGATTTTTTGTGTTTATGAAAAGATCGCTTTGTTCGGTGTGTCGTGGACTGTGTTGATTGTGGCCTTTTGCTTAGAGGAAATCTATGGTTAGCAGACTCGTTGATTTCAGCCTTTAGAAATATCTGGCAGTTTAGCGATAACAGATTGGTCAACTGGCAGTCACACGTCCGTTATAGGAAACAGATGCTTTTAAACAAGTTCCTTTACTGAAGTACAGCCTAGACGTCTGGATATCAGGAGAGCTGAAGTCTTTCCAGCCTCGTTTTCCAGATTTAAAAGAAGCCCAGTCTACATGCTGGTGATGGGGACTGTTGGACAGGATTTACAGCCTGGGATTTAGTTTGTGACACATATGCTATACTTTTTGCGCCATTTCTGTTAGCGTGACTTTAGGTTGTACTCTGTGTGCTCATACAGAGTGAGAATGTGAAGCTGTAACTTTACTTCCTCTTTCTTCTCCTTTTCATAACACTCAGTCCCCACTGACATGTAAGGTTTCGAGAGCGTTTTTGTGGGTGGGGGTAGAAGAGCATGGGCCTGAATACACTAAACACACCACAGGTTTTTACCACTCATTTCTTTTATAAACTGTACATTTTTATTCTTGTTAAACATGGGAAAGTTGATGAGTGAACATCTATAAATAAAAATGTGCCAGATTTTCTCTCTAAGATGAAAGAATCTGTAACAGTGCAGGTCTGATACCTATTAACTGGTTGTGTGGTGCTGCAGAGTCAAATTCTAGACTGTCCTTTAACTTTAAATCCACTCGTTACTGGTTCATCACTAAATAGCTTGTCAAATATCTAAAACCTCTCTGGTGATTTTATAGGTCAGTAGTGATGAATAGAAAATGACATTTTCTGGCAAAAAAGGAACTCAGATGGTGAAACATATTGTAAATATATTTATTAGCATAGAATACTGAGTGTATTTTTAGTAAATATTAAGTGAGTAACATGCAAATGTGGAAAATCTCAGTGTGTGAAAAGTTTTGACTGGTTGTGTAATCAATCGGTACAGACATGTCTGGAGTCCAAATCTTACTTCTTTAGTTTAAGTGAAGTAAAGTGGCGTCTTATAGTCACGCATGAACACACCACTGCACAGCCCACAATGTGAATTAGCTCTATATATTTAACCCATTCACCAAGTGAAGTAGTGGGCAACCAGAGACATGGTACATGGTTCAATGGTACCTCAGTGATGCCACTGGCAGACCTGGGATTCAACCCAAAACCTTCCAATGGCAGGAGCAACTCCCTAAACACCAGGCCACCAGCTGTCCAAAACTTGGCCCAGTCCAGGATATGAACCCGGGACCTCTTGCACAAAAAGCGAGAATCATATCCCTAGACCGGATCTATAAGGCTAACATTACTAAGACTAGAAGTCAATAGTCACCCAAACTGTTTCTATGAATTAACAACCTCAAATGTTCCTCAGGCCACTCAAACCATGTACAACTCTTCGCTACAGTGGTACAGACTTGTTCTTGTGGTTAAAGACACAGTATGCACAAAATGTCTTCATGTGGCCAGATACTGCAAGCAGTCCCAGACAAGGGAGACCCAAAAGTACAAAAAACCTGCTCAGGAGGAGCCAGATGCTTGGGCTGCTGTGCTCAAGGAAAAGCAGTGAGATACTGAGCTGTAAACATTGCTTAATTTTTTTGATGTCTTACTAAGGCATGGCCGTGGCAATGTCATGGTGGAGAAATTCAAATAATTGGGGTCAACAGTCCAGAATAACGGGACGGTGAAGAAGAGAGTACAGGCAGGGTGGAATGGGTGGAGAAGAGTGGCAGGAGGGATTTGAGTGGTGGGATGGGTGGAGAAGAGTGGCAGGAGGGATTTGAGTGATGGAATGGGTGGAGAAGAGTGGCAGGAGGGATTTGAGTGGTGGGATGGGTGAAGAAGAGTGGCAGTAGGACTTTGAGTGGTGGAATGGGTGGAGAAGAGTGGCAGGAGGGCTTTGAGTGGTGGAATGGGTGGAGAAGAGTGGCAGGAGGATTTACGACAGGCAGGTGTCAGCAAGAGTGAAAGGGAAGGTGTACAAGACAGTAGTGAGACCAGTTATGTTGTATAGGTGGTTTGGAGACAGGAAGCAGAGCTGGAGGTGGTAGAGCTGAAGATGTTAAGTTTTGCACTGGGAGTGACGAGGGTAGACAGAATCAGGAATGAGGGACAGCTCAAGTTGGACCTTTTGGAGGAAAAGTCCATTCAATTCAATTCAATTCAATTTTATTTATATAGTGCTTTTTACAACCAGGTTGTCACAAAGCAGCTTTACAAAGTC
>JBBJLS010072951.1:2500-10058 GCA_037577275.1 Bryconaethiops microstoma
TTCCAATAAAGTGGCCACTGAGTGGAAGCATAAAGTAGGTGTTTCCGATAAAGTGGCCACTGAGTGGAAGCATAAAGTAGGTGTTTCCGATAAAGTGGCCACCGAGTGGAAGCATAAGGTAGGTGTTTCCGATAAAGTGGCAAGGTGATAAGATAGTATAATAGAATTGGGGAATTATTTTTTGGGTTTATTACTGTAGAGGTGCCATAGAAAAATACAGTGTGTGTGTGTGTGTGTGTGTGTGTGTGTGTGTGTGTTTCAGAGGCCAATAAGTGTGAGCTGAGTTGTCGCTCTAAGGAGACGGGCGAGGTTGTGTTTATGAACCAGGTGATGCACGACGGAACTCGCTGCAGCTACAGCGACCCCTTCAGTGTGTGCGCCAGAGGAGAGTGTCTGGTGAGAATCTATCACTCTTTCTCTCTCTCCTAAAACTCCCAGCACAATTTTCATAAAACCAGCGGACACAAACAGACCCAATCCAGAGTGAGTTTGGTGTGAATCGGTTGATTGTAGAGACTCTGATTTCTCTTCAGTGTTGGTAAATGGAACCAGACGTCTCCAACACTAATATAGTGGAGGTGAATGGAACCAGACGTCTCCAACACTAATATAGTGGAGGTGAATGGAACCAGACGTCTCCAACACAAATATAATGGAGGTGAATGGAACCAGATGTCTCTAACACAAATATAGTGGAGCTATGAGGCTAGTGTATCTAATCACTAATGAAGAGTATATTAATTATCATGGGGTTTTTGGTTTCTTAAGACAGATTTTAAGACTCTTCTCCTGACACCCCCCAACACCCCCACACCTCTCTTTGGAGTGGTCTTGCATTTCAGGGGTGGAGCTGCTGGAATGACAGAGAAGTAAAAAACTGAAATGAGCTGGAATGACAGCGGGATCTGTTGCACAATGCTGCCCTCTGCTGTTCAAATGACTATTCTACAGCATCTGCAGACACACACTCACAAACACACACACACACACACACACACATACACACACACACACACTTTCCCTCTCAGGGGCCAGAGGTCACATTACTAGAGCGACAAACGAAAAACAAGAGAGAAAGACATAGAGAGAGATAGACAGAGAGAGAGAGAGAGAGTGAGTGAGAGAGACAGAGAGAGAGAGAGTGAGAGAGAGAGACAGAGAGAGAGACAGACAGAGACAGAGAGAGAGATAGACAGAGAGAGCGACAGAGAGAGAGAGACAGAGAGAGAGACAGAGACAGAGAAAGAGAGAGAGACAGAGAGAGAGTGAGAGAGACAGAGAAAGAGACAGAGAGAGAGACAGAGAGACAGAGAGAGAGAGAGAGAGTGAGACAGAGAGAGAGAGAGAGACAGAGAGAGACAGAGAGAGAGAGAGAGAACATTTTCTGTGGTATGGGGCCTTTAATTGCAGACACAATCAAACTCCCTGAGCACTAAACAAGGCCCAAATAAGCAATTTCCTATCCAAGCACCTTAAGTGTTTGTCGGTTTGGATTAAAGCATCTGCCGATGTAAATGAAATGTGTATGTGATTTCATTGAAGGTGATTTCAGAGAATAGATAAAAGCTCATATGGACGTACAGTTCAGTCGTCTTCTTCCTACCCTTTCATTTTGGATTCCCAGAAACAAAACACACCCTGACCTAAAACAGAGCTTAATACAGTTTGAATGAAATTTAATAAAGCACTGTTGTCTGGTGGTCACATTTTGCCTCCTCTGGTCCAGCCCGACCCAATACGCATGTTTCTCTGAACCAGTCTGACCTGCTAATGTGTATTAACCCTTCCAGCTTCAATAAACTCGAGTGACACATCAGCTACTCCAGTTCCAGTCAAACGCTTGCACTTTAATTTGTGTCTCTGAGCAAACCACTGAGAATCCTACTGACTACTGAACTCATTTAGTACTAGGCCCAATCTTCTCAGCAGAAGCAAGCCAATAAAAATGCTTGTTCCAAAATGGAGAACTTTAAATATCCCTTAACAACTTTTTTACATGACTCAAGTAAAGATTAATGTTTATACTGAACAGCCAGACACATGTAACATGTGTCAAAGCAGTTTATTTCTCAAAGAAGGTGGGTAAAAAAGTACTGACTGAATATATAAAGTCTAGAGTTTATTACAGAAAAAGCCAACGCTGTCACTCCTGTCACTGTGTCAGTTCTTACTGGAGACACAATCGGCCTAAATTCCTGATACCCCTGTAGTATAATGTTTAAATGCTATTTTTAACAACTGTCGCCACAAACAGAAAATACCTCCTCCGTTACCTACTTTTGAGTCGTTTCTGATTCAAAATTCCAAATACAATGACAAATACAAACAGCAGTGCCTCTACTACCACAACATATTTACATTTACTGTATACAGCAGACACTTTTTTACCCAAAGCGACTTCCATTCCCTCACTACAGGGGACAGCCTCCCTGGAGCAACTTGGGGTTAAGGGTCTTGCTCAGGAACCCAGCGGTGGTTTGCTGAAGGTAGGATTCGAACCCATGACCTCTAGGTCCAGAGGCAAGTATCCTACCCACTAAGCCACGCCCACCCACATATAAATGTCTGGAAAAGAAGGAAGTTCCTTTCATTTCTAGGTTTTTAAAAAGTTTTTGCATGAAAAACAGAATTAAAAGCAATATTTGTACAAAAACAGAATTAAACATCTGATTTTCTTTTGGCAAAAAAAAAAAAAAAGAAAAAAGGTGAAGGTAAACATGTTCTTCCATTAGCACAAACATTACAGCTAATACAACAATCCAGATCCAACTGTGACACACACAGCTGGTCCAATCACAGAACAACATATTGTTCCTACTGGAGAAAAACTTTTTATCTCTAGAATGGCAAACTTATAATGTTAATGTAATGTGTTCAGGTCATTTTGGACCATTTCTTTTAGTTAATTAATCAGTAAATTAACACAACGTAAAACAAATATTATCAAATGATACATCCATCCATTCATTTACTGAGTTGAAAATCTGGAGTCTATCTCAGCGCTCATAGGGTGAAAGGCAGTGAAAAAGTCTGGAGAGGTGACGAGTATCATAAGGGCGCATGCATGCGCGCGCGCGCGCACACACACACACACACACACACACACAAGCATGACTAGCATGTCTTTGTGTGGATTCCAACTGGGAGTTCCTTCCACAGTCCCAACATGAGGATATATACACTCTATACAGACAGTACGTAATTAAGTAAGTACATGAACATACCACAGCACAGCACACAGTGTGAACAGTGTGAAATTCATCCTCTGTATTTAACCCATTTAACCCTTTCACCAAGTGAAGCAGCGGGCAGCCAGGAACACAGTGTTGTCTGAACAGCAGTGTGTGGGGATGGTACCTTACTCAAGGATACCTCAGTGGTGCCAATAGCTGTCCTGTGATTCGACCCCACAGCCTTTTGATCACAGGTGCAACTCCCTGACCACGAGCTACCCCTACCCTTAACCCAAGCCAGGATTCGAATCCAGGACCTTCTATCTGAGGCTACAGCACCACCATACTGCCCGGTTTCAAATTATGTAACGAAAAAAACAAAACAATAAAAACGGAAAACTGCGAGAAGTACTGAAGCTCTTGTGACAGCACATACACTCTCTCTCACGGCTTGAAAAACCTCATCAGATCTCACAGCTTTATGGGACCATTCGACCACATTAACAGGGTTAGTTCTTTGTTTAGACGTTGAATGCTCACAAACGCTATAGTCAGTCATGTGAACTGAAACTGTAAACCCGGGAGACTGATCTCTTACCAACTTTCAAATCAAGAGCGGGCCCACAGATTTCACAGTTTCTCTGTTTTCTCTCTTTTTTTAATCGTGATTTTGGAACAGAAGTGCACACGGCTAGTCAGGACTCTTAACTGTGAAAGTGTAAAGTGGGCATGAGAGTTTATCGGCGCCTGATTCAGCAAGTTTCCGGGTGTGACTTGAATACTAATCTCTGGTCAGAGGGCAATGATCCTGCCTGGGAGAACTGCTAAACAGGTCAACACAGAAATCCCAACAGATATTGCAGTAGCAGTCTGCAATCCACTCATCAGTGCACAGGCCAGAAAGCGCGGATTTCCAGTATTTTGGCTACAGCAGCCTTGGAGCATTACATAGGAATGAATTACTCCCTATTACATTAGTAACAGAGATGTAGTCATTATTTCACAATTCATTAGAGAAGTTATAGTTTTTAAACCTTAAAAAGTAATAAAAACAATGAACATGAATGCATATCTATGAAAGCTCCAAAACACATTATTGGACTTGAAACTACATTAAAATTGTTTCACTAAAACATTTCATATATTGTTGCTGTAACCTTGTATCTCCTATTTTTTTGACATCTGAAAACACCAGCTGCCAGAACAAGGCTTAATATGTCCAAAATTAGATGTTTTCAAGAATACAATCCAATTAAATTAACATTTTAAAAGCTGTTTATCTGATTTACCTTAACTATGGTTGAAAGATTTTAACAAGAGCTATGAAACAGATACAAACTCCAACATCACAACAGCATCAGCCCATTGGCTGCCTTCTTTAAAAAAAAAAAAAAAAGATTGAAAAAGGTTTGAGACAGGATGAAAAAAGCTGGAGTATTCCTTTAAAGCCATAACATTACTGCATTTGGCTTCATTGTTTAGCCTTGTATTCCTATACAGGACCATAGCTCTGGAGACCTATGAAGGTATATATATTTCATTAAAGAGCCTGAACGCTTGAATATAATGGCATCAGGCTGTGTTGAACTCCTCATGTGAAAGTCCCACTGGGAGCCTGCTGTAATATTTAGTAATTCCCTCAATGTGGAAATAATCTCTCACACGTAACAGGGTTTTAGTCCTGGCGGAGGCACAACAGCCCATTGCTAATATCAGCTAGTCCGTCAGATTCATTTGAATGGAACGTCTGAAAATAGTCACACGGCTTGCTGCTCATTTGCACCTCTATTTTTAGCAAAGCAAAATGAAGAAAGGCCAGTTCGGCCCCTGCAGAAACCTGCCGTTGCAGGTTGGGATAGTTTGGAAGCCCATGATGTTGCAGATTGTGCTGATGACATACTGACCCTGACCTGGTCTTCACCCACTTCTCAATCATTCAAGCTGCTGTTTTCATGGACTTCAACATTTCTGGTTGGCTGGCATCTAAAACATGCCTGAATATTCCTCTGGGTTTGTCTGACAGCAGAAAAAGGATGTGAAATCATTTTAAAGTCAAAGCAAGCCCATTCCCAGGGCGGGGGGCAGCAAGCCGTGAACACACATAACCTGACACGGCCTGCCTGAATTGGAGGCTACTGGGAGTTTCACATATCCTGACTTCAACACTTCAGGAATGTGAAAGAGGGGGTTAATTATTTTTTGCTGTTTTTTCTTTTCTCTTTGCACACCACTTCAAAAGAGCAAATGTTTTAACCATTTTAAGTTGATTGGGCCAACAAAAATGGTCCAAGATAACTTGGAATAATGTTCCCTCACATTAAAGTACAATAACAGGCCCATATACAGTACTGTGCAAAAGTCTTAGGCACCAGAGAAAATTATGCTTAAAAGCTGTTTACTACTGGGCAGTGATGTTAAATTAGTGTTAAAAAACTAACATGACAACAAATACAAACAATATTAATACACTAAATGGTGGTTTTATGTATGGCAAAGTGTTCACGTAACTATTTCTAGACCTCTTTCATCATGGAAGCCCAGTTTTACTGCTCCATCAAATACCTGGTTTGGTTCTTTTTACCTCAGTAGATTAAATTAGGTGTGTTGATTATGGAATTGCATTCATTCACGCAATGACTGGAGGCACTGAGCAGAAACCTGGATCCAAACCTGTGTTCTTCTAACCAGCTCACAAAACATTGACTATTTTTAGAAAAAAGAAATCTTGATACTTTTGACTGCTTTTTTGTTTGTTTGCATTTATTTTAATATTCAGCTGTGTTTTTGCTAGCATAAAGAAGCTGATATAAATGACTTCAAACAATTTGTACAGGTGCCTAAGACTTTTGCACGGTACTGTATATGGCACCTACCTAGGTATTACCTTTTCTTCATTTCTGATATAGACACACCATTGCAGTAAAGCATCAGGGCATGGACAAGGTCATGTTCAAACTAAAAAAGTTCATCCATCCCAAATTTGCTCTGGCAACATCTTAGAATTGTCCCAGACAGTGCAAACTTCTACAGCTTTTAACAAAACTGTGTCCCCGTAGCTGGAGTTATTGTGTGGAGCCGGATACTAATTATGCCACAGGGTTGAGGTAAATGTCCATGATCTCCCTAGTCATCTAGTGCTTACTAGGCCATAGCAAGCTTCACCACCCCTTTGCTCCTCTGCGCTAGCAAATGAGCTAAAGTGTGCAGTTATTGTTATCAGTGGGCCTTGCCATTGCTTGGGGCAATGTCATGTGTATTGTGTCAAGGGAATAGCTGAAGGAAAGGCTTTAAATCGAACTCTAGGTAGAGGTTGCCCTTTAACACAGAACTAGGGCCAGGAACTTTTTTCCCATGAGATAATTTAACATATTTCACAAGAAACAGCAGAAGGTTGATGGTTTCTGTTACACAGGCTAGGCTTAAAATGTTTAAAGATAAAAAGGGCTTGCAAAACAGTTTGTAGGTAAAAAAGGGAAAAGAAAACTAAATACAAGTTTCTTTACATACTACTGAATATTTTTATTTTGTTAAAAAGTTGTTAAGCCACTCAAAAATTGCTTCCTACTAGATAAATATGCTAGATAACAATATATTTCCTACTGATATTGGTCCATAGCAGTAGCACATTTATTGAGACAGCATCTAAACAGCTTTGACAGTTATTGTTGCCTCAAATCAGAGTTTTGAAGCTTTAAACCATAATTATCACATTTATGTTTTAAATCACATAAAGTGAAAGTAACCAAAGACTTGCTGCAGCCCTACAGCAATTCAACAGGTTTCACAGTTCATTTTCAAATATCATACAGGCAGCTATATCCTGTCAATTACCAGTGAATTATTTCATTTCTGAAAGTGTGATCAGGGTCTGTAACAAGATTTTCCTCATCTTGCCTTGACTTCTACAGTTCCTCTTGACTGCCATTTCCTAATGACGTTTCAGACAGTCGAAATTGAAAATGCCCTATCTTTTTATACCCTATCCCCTGCTTTGTAGGCTTCAGTTAGCTTTATTCTCAGATCCTCAGTCAGAGGATGTATCATCCTCTGTACCATCATTGTCATCAGCTAATAATTCCTAATGGTAACCCAAGCTTAAACAGTCATAACTAAATAAAGTAACTACACATGCCACAATTACTATTAAATATTTGTTTCTATTTTCTTTGAATTTATCAGTGGGTCATAGGTCATGTTTACTTGTCATTTAAAAATTAACCAACATTTGGTTGGGGTGCCCAAAAATGTATTTAATAAGAAAGTACTTTGTTTATTTTTAAGAATGTAGTCATTTAAATTTACAGACACCTACATGACCAATTGTGAATTTCCTGCATGCTTACTTGCATCACTGATCACAAACATATAAATATAATGTATATATA
>JBBJLS010072952.1:0-10057 GCA_037577275.1 Bryconaethiops microstoma
GATCCATCCAATATAGCTCCTTAATACTCCCCAGGTACATAGAAATACAAGAGCTGATGCCGATTTACCGAATGAGAGGCATATGACCATCTATGTGCCACAAACAATTAGGATGTGGCACATAGTATGTTCTTCTAACCACAGTATGACTCCATCTCTGGGCAGCAGCAGCTGGATCAATGCGGTTAAGGGTCTCTCTAACTCTTCTTGGCACTACAATTCCTTCAGCATGCAGGTACGCCCTCACCATCTGAAAGCAGTTCAAAATGTAGGGTATTAAGGAATAAGTTTTCTAATATAGGATATGCATATAATCTATAAGGGAAAACATTTTAGCATGCTTACTTCTGAGTCTGATCTTGGAAACTGGTTGTGGAGTCTTCTTATATGCTCCTCCTTGCTGAAATCTGAAAACACCCCAACATCCTTGCCATGGCTCTCACTGTGAAGCCTTGAGTGAGGAGCAGCTCAATTTGCTCCCTTGTAATGTTGAGGGCTGGTCTCCCACATCTTCCTAAAATACAGAAATAAAACAGTTAAGCAATATTAAAAAAATACTAATAATCATTAAACTATTTACTCTTCATTTTGCATGTTTTCTCATGATAACCACCTGTGACATATTTGTCAGTATTGAGAACAGATTACAGGACCAAGGCACCGGCTGCTAATTGAATTCGGAACAGTTACATGGATCGACTATAAAATCTAATAAGTTCTTATCTGACAAACCAAAACAGTTATATACTATATTATTGCCATACTTACCTGAATGCAAACGAGCTGCACAGAAACCAGCACGTAATGCGTTGGAAGTTGAAGGTTCAGTGATGACAGACCTGAGATCTGTGAGACTCTGTACTATATCCTGCATGGCCTCGCCGCTAATAGCATCTTCAACTCTTCTTATATTAGCTATAGAGATGTTGATAAAGCCAACTTCTCTTTGACCAACAGATCCTTGATGATATGCTCTCTCAATTGCAGTACATCGTAATCTAATACGCCTCAGGACAGCGTCCACAATGTTTGCGTATGAATTTCTGTTAAACATTCCCTTAACCATTCGGCAAATCAATTTTGAACCAATCATTTTGAAATGGGCAACTTCATTGTACTGCCCCATTCCCGCCTCCTAATTTGCCTAACATTTTGTTGTCCAACAATACTACTAGATAACTAGTAGAACACTTGGGCTTTACTAGTTAAGTAAGCCCAAAAAAGCCCTCACTAGTAGAACTGGTGGACATTTGGCCCTCACTAGATAACTAGTAAGGTCAAAAACAACTTCACTAGTGAAACTACTGGACATTTTAGATTTTACTAGTTAACTAGTTGTAACTTGCAGCCACTAGTTAACTAGTAGGAATTTTTCAGCCCAACATGTTTAACTAGTGTGCAACATGAAAATGAAGCAGGTGGGCCCTGAGCCCTGATTGGTTGGTATTTTTTATTTTGCACTGGATAGCCAATAAGAAGCCCAAATATACAATTCTTCCCCACCTCCTCATAGCATTTTGTACAACTAGGGTCACTAATGAGCATTTTGATCTTCACTAGTTAACTAGTAAGGGCAAAGAGACTTTCACTAGTGTAAATAGTGATCAGTGGTCCCTTACTAGCAACATTAGTACCACTTGTAAGGTCAAAACACCCTCACAAGTGCAACTAGTGGAGGTTTTGGTCTTTCCTAGTGTCACTAGTGGACATTTTGGCCCTAACATGTAAGCCATAATGTCTCTATTGCAACTAGTGCCACTAGTAGACCATAAGCAAATGAAGTAGGCGGGACGAGGATTCTGACTGGTCAATGTTTAAAGTACGTGCTGGAAAGTCTTAAAGGGACCTTGGTGAATTTTGATGAACATGCACAGTATATTGGTTATCTTTTGTGGTATAACAGCTATTTTGTCAGTTTGTCGAGAACAGAAACACTATGTCTGATTAAATGTTGATTCATTAGAGCAAAATGTATCGAACAGTAGAATTAGAGAGTGAATAAAGTAATCCAATGTCATCCAATATCATGCTATAAGTGAGACATTGGGGGTAATATTTTGTTTTGTGTTCCAGTTTTACTGCGCACCACTGATCAAGAAGTCTTTCTCCCGTTTCTCCTTCTAAATGAGCCTAATGTGTCTCCGCAGACTGGACCACAGTGACAGAGAGCACAGTGTCTCTGTCTGTAGATGGCATGATTGCTGTCATTTTCATGTCTTATTAAGTGGGCCATGTGGTTTATGTTGTTTTGCTGTATATGGAGTCCGCAGCGTGAATCTATCCGAGTTCAGCGAGTCGTCTTTAGTTATAGCACTAATCACATAAAGCTGATCATGTAAATACAGTACAAAGTCACTGTAACTGTCACGAGCTGGAAGTGAACAAGAATGTACCCTGCCAGTAGGAGTGCCCGTACAGCGTGAAGGATGAACCCAAGCGCAGATAGAAGCGAGAGAGTTGGATAATTCATGCAGTTTGTTCTGCAAATGCTCTAAGAACAAGTTAAGATTCCCACCGGAACCTGCGTTCACAAACATGCAAAGAGAAGGATAGTGAGTACTCACGTGAAGTAGATTCACCATCGATTGAACGAAGCAGGAGACCCAATCACTGAGCGAAGAGGAACTACTCACATCCTGTTTATATACCCTGTGACGCACTCATTTCCTGTGCCCCGCGCGCGTCACGTGACCCGTGCATGTGACAGTAACAGTGTCAGTGTTATGCAAGAATTAAAGAAAGATGAGCCGAGGTAGATTAGACTTGTCATTCACTTGAACTCAGAAGCACAAAAGGGAATGATCGAGGTCCGAAACAACTCAACTGTTTTCTCCAAATATTATTTTAGGTCCTCTTCTTGGCTCATTGGCCATTTGGGAGAAGACTGTTCGATTTGTGGGAAATACGAATTTTACTTGGGTTTCACTGCTATATCCTGAAGTCTGAATTATCGCCATTTACTCAGTTTAAAGATTTGTTTTTGTGCGGTCAATATGTTTCTCTTGTTTTTCTGTTTGTGTGCGTCACGTGACCCGTGCATGTGACAGTACCCAGAAACATGTGACAGAAACAATGATCTCGGAAGGAATCACAGGTGCGGGGTCCGACAGGGAGCTCTCCTTCTGGTGCTGACGGGAGAGGGCATCAGCCTTGGTGTTCTTCGATCCCAGTCAGTATGAGATGGTGAAATGGAACTGTTCAAAGAACAGCACCTGACGAGGGTTCAATTGTTTCGCCTGCTGGATGCCAATTAGGTTTTGATGGTCGGTCCAGACTACGAATGGGTCACTACCGCCTTGGAGTCAGTGACACCATTCTTTCAGAGCCCACTTAATGGCCAACAACTCACGGTCCCCTACCCAATATCATTGCTGAGTGGGAGTAAACTTTCTGGAGAAGAAACTAAAGGGATGTAGTTTCTGATCTGGACCTCATTGGGAGAGAATGGCTCCTACGCCCACATCGGATGCGTCCACCTCCACAACGAACGGCTTGGCAGCGTCCGGATGAATGAGGATCGGTGCTGAGGTGAAGGCTTTGCAGAGTTGATGGAAGGCATGAGCGGCATCTGGGGTGAGTTGGAAGGGTGTCTTGGAGGGATTGGTGAGAGCAGTAAGTGGTGCTGAGACTGAACTGAAGCTCCAGATGAAGCGACGATAGAAATGAGCAAACCCCAGAAACTGTTGGAGCTGTTTAAGTGAAGCGGGTAGAGGCCAACTCCGCACAGCTTCCAACTTCTGAGGGTCCATGGCCACCTCCTGAGGTGAGATGACAAACCCCAGAAAGGTGGTGGAGCGCTGGTGGACAGCGCATTTCTCCAACTTGCAGAACAGTCGATGGGCCAGCAACCACTTTAGAACTGCTTGGACATGCTGGATGTGTTCTTGTTTGGTCTTCGAGTAGATATGAATATCATCTAGATAAGCAAAGACCCAACAACCCAGCATGTCATGGAGGCCATCGTTGATCAGCTGCTGAAAGGCTGTCGGACTGTTGCACAAGCCAAATGGCATTACCAGCGTTTCATAGTGACCGGTGGGAGTGATGAAGGCCGTCTTCCACTCGTCGCCCTCCCTGATGCGAACAAGGTTGTAAGCGCTCCTAAGGTCCAATTTAATGAAGATGGAAGCACCAGAGAGAGCGTCCAAGGCGGTGTTGGTCAACGGGAGTGGATGACAGTTCTTTACGGTGATCTTGTTTAGTCCTCGATAATCGACACATGGGCGAAGACCTCCATCTTTCTTCTTAATGAAGAAGAACCCCGTGGCCGCTGGCGAAGAGGAAGGCCGAAGAGTACCCTGGCGAAGACCCTCTGCAACGTTTGAGTGAGAAGGAAGGTGATCTTTTCTTGGTGTTGCCTGATGGTGAGGAGAAGAGGTGAGGTGCGGTTAATAATGGGACTGTGGAGAAGGGGTCGACCACCTATTGCTGTGATTTTAATCAGCAAATGTTTGGTCAATGAAATTGTCCGCCGCCCCTGAATCAACAAAACTTTAGACACTGACCTGTTTGTGGCTGAACTGGATGCAAGCTTGAAGGGTTAAACGGGAGACGGTCGGCCTCCAGGAGGCATTGATGGTGATACCAGGTTAGGACCTCCCCCTATTCACCTGGTTTGACCGTTTCCCGGGCGGAGTGGACAGATAGCACGGTGGTGTTCAGGGGAGGCGCAATAGGCACATAAGCCCTCGCAATAGCGTCGTGTCCGCTCCGCTGAATTCAAGGAGGCACGCCCTAACTGCATGGGTTCCCCGGCTCCTAAGTGGGCCTCTGACAGAGGTGGAGATTCCAGTGAGCTCTGGGCGATGAGACGAGGGGTCGCCGGACTCGCCGGCGGCAGGGTACGAGGAGCAAGCTTAGGGCGAAAGCTCGTGCACTGGTTGATACAAAGGCACATCTGAATTAGTCCCTCCAGTGTGTCAGGAAGCTCTCGCCCGGTCCTTTAATCGCAGGGCCAGCCCCTCGCAGTAGGCCATCCAGAGGGCGGAGTCCCCCCATGTAGTCTGCACGGAAAGAGTGTGGAACTCCGCGGTGTATTTACTTATCGGACGGTCTCCCTGCCGCAGATGGTATAGGCGAGAGGCTACTTCCACCTCACTGTCAGGATGTTGAAAGGCAGCCTTGAGTTGATTAGTGAATGTGGAATAGCAGTAGCATGCGATGGTGTCTGCTTTCAAGACTGCCGTGGCCCACTCTGCTGCCTGCCCGGTGAGGAGAGAGATGAGAAGTGTGATGCGTCTCCGGTCTGATGGATAACGCTCTGGCTGAAACTCGAAAAACAGAGATAGAGTGGTCAGAAACAAATCACACTTCCCGTCAATCCCATTGCATTTATCAAGTAATGACAGTTTTGTGGTGTATCGTGGAGGAGATGAAGTAGACTGTGAGGGAGGAGGAGGAGTTGGAACGGCCGGCTGGGGCGCCGGTGTTTCAGCTGGAGGTTGAGCCTGAGCCTGCTGCAGCAGTGCTGGTGCAGAGTGAGCACCTCTTGCTTCAGATTCAAGCTCTTTCCCCTGCTGTTTGACCAGCGCGACCAGCGTGAACCAATCTGCTGGGCTCACTGCAACAGGCTCAGTCATTCTGTCACGAGGAGAAGGTGAACAGGAACGTACCTTGCCTTGCAGTTTGCCCTTGTAGTGTGACGGATGAACCCAAGTGTGGATAGAAGCGAGAGGGTTAGTAGAATCACGCAGTTATTCTGCAAACGCTCTTCAAAAGAGTTAAGATTCTCACTGGAATCAGCGTTAACACTCATGCATACATTAAATAGAGAGTACTCACGTGATCTTGAAGACGAGATGGCTGGCCGTGGAAACTGACTCAATGACTGAGCGATGAGAGACTACTCGTATCCTGTTTATATACTCTGTGACGCACTCATTTCCGGTGACCCGTGCGCGTCATGCGACCTGTGCATGTGACAAGGAATGCATGATGCATTGGGTCACTTCCTGAAGAACTGTACTCACACTGTTGTTAGGTCCAAATATTTATGAAATGTTGTGGTTCTGAAATGTGCAGCATGTGACTTATAAACTGAAGAGCAGAGCTCATAAATATTGTGAGTGACTGTAATGAGTGTGCTAAGAGCGTCGTTCCCAGCAATAATTTCTGAGAGTGTGTCAGTGGAGGAACAGGAAGAACTTCAGGGGGCTCTGCACCTGTAAGCGGTGTTCCAACTGTTCTTCACATGCAGCTTTCTCTGAACTCATTTAAGCTGAACTCATTTATGCATTTAAGATGTTAGGTTTAATGTGAGAGATTGGTGAAAACAGTTTTCCACAATCTTTGCAAAGTGATCAAGCCTGTCAAGTATGGTTCCAAGGCGAATGCAACGAATGGTAGCTTAGCATTTAGCAATTAGCATTTTGTTAACTGCAGGCCTTAATCAACACACACTCACCTCAAATCATGTGGAGGTGTTCAGTAATCTCTGATAGGCTTGCTTAAGTAATAAACTAAAGTAAGTAGTAAATGCTCCTTCTAGTAAATGCAACTGAAGTTAAATATAAAATATAACTTTAAACTCGTAATTGAAGTATGTGTACCTCATCTGTACAGGGCCACCAAATTAAAGTGTAACCATTAATAATAATAATAATAATAATAATAATAATAATAATAATAATAATATATTTAATATTCTAAAATGGGTTCTGGTAGGGAACCAAGCTTTCAGTACATATTAGTGCTGTAAATGTGGCCATCATATTTATCTTCTCCTACATGTGTGACTCCTTTTGTCCTGGATTTCTCGACTTGTAATTTCCTCTCATTGTCTCAGAAAACACTGTGCTAGACTGTACTTTTCTGGTACAAACGTCACTGGGAATAGAATTTTTGGTGAAGGAATGGAATTGTTTTTGTTATTTTTGCTTTACAAGTATTCATATACTGCAATCACCCCAGCCGTCCCCTCCGACCGTCGCCATCACCAGCTCTTTGTGGGTGGGCGTCTCTAAAAGGGTTTGCCCCCCCCCTTAGGAAGATCATAGATCCACTGCTATCTATGACATTAGGTTAAAGTGTTCTTGTGGACAGAGTAAACAGACACTGATCTGTTACTGAGCACTTTGACCATTGATCATGTTAAACAAATCTGCACTGTGTGTGCGCACGTGTATGGCTAGGTTTGAAGTGTTCCTAGTTCTGTATTACAACAGGAGATTGGAGAATCTGTGTTTAGGGGGCATTTAATGTTTAATTCCTGTAGCACTGAAGCACAGCACTGTGTGAACACACTTGGATGTCAATGTTAATTCTGTGAATACCAAAACATTAAAACCACTTTCCAGTGGTGAGTGTCTGGGTGTCCACATGATGTGAAAGGTCAGGTTTATCAGGTCAGGTTACTTTCCACTGCTCTGTGGTTCAGTTCTGATGCTCACGTGTCCCTTGTAGGTGCTGTTGGTGGTGGACAGAGGTCAGCATGGACACTCTGACTGGTCTGCAGCTACACAGCCTTAAACACAGCAAGCTGTGAGGCTCTGTGTGTTCTGACACCTTTCTATCAGAGCCAGCATGAACTTTTTTAACAGTTTGTGCTACAGTAGCTCTTTTTTGGGAATGGACCAGACAGGATAGTCTTTACTAACCCATGTGCATCAGTGAGCCTTGGACACCCATGACCCTGATGCCGGTTCACCGGTGTACCCACCTTTGGTAGGTCCTGGCCACTGCATACTGGGAACCTCCCCAACAAGACCTGCTGTTTTGGAGATTCTCTGACCCAGTTGTCTAGCCATCATAGTTTGGTTATTGTCAAAGTGTCTCAGCTCCTTATTACAGATCCCTGCTTCCAAGACATCGACTTCAAGAACTGACTGTGCACTTGCTGCATAGTATATCCCACAGGCTTTTCAAGTTCCATGTGTCCTAAAACTTGGCAGGGAAAGCTTTGCTGCATCCCTAGCGGTCCTAGTTGTTTATTCTTCATAGTGGGGTCACCATGTACAGTTATTCAATGAGCCAATGGCTGCTGGAACAAAGGGTGCTATGGCTTGCCTTGCTTTTCCATCAAGTGCCTTGCAATATCAGCCAGATTCAGGTAGGTCAACAGCTGGAAGACCAAGTTGTCTATATGTGCTGTCAGCAGACAAGCATCAGGCAGGGCAGGTTGATTAGATTAGGTTTCTAACAGCAGTCTTGTCCAGCTTGACAATGAGAGAGAGAGTTCGTGAATTTCAACTAGGGAGCATATTTGAAGCTATAATAACACAGTATTACTTTGAATTTCCATAGACCTATACAAGCTGGCTTTTATGTCCTACTATTGTGGAGCCTTAGAATGAGATGGTCATGCGTATTGAGTAAGTGTCTCTGTAAACTTCTTAGCATCAAAGTGCTGCAAGGACCTGACCTGAGGGCATTGATTGAAAAGGGGGCCTACAACTGATATTTCTCAGGTCAGATCTCCTGAAGAGCATAGCTGGGAATTGGACATTGTGTCTCTGATGTCTCCATCTAGAGGGTGCAGAGTTTAATAAAGTTTAGGTTGATGGTGACTGGCTATGAGTTCAGCTGATGCAAGGTTCCAGTGCTTATGTTTAATCTGTCTGAAAGACTAAAAGACAGGTGGCTATAGAGAAGAAGTGGGGCACAAATTGGTGATAAAATCTCAAATGCAAGATGGTTTGTGCCTGGTTTTTGATACAGGAATAAAGGAAAACTTCTGCAGGGACTTTTTCCAAAAAGAGAGCTTCACCGACCTCTCTAATAGTAGAGAGGACTGGCAGTGCCAAGCCCATCTGGTAACTCTGGGTACCCTTGTCTGTGAGGATATTCTTGGAAATCCCTACCTACTTAGCAAGAATGACCAGCTCAATTGTGAATGCACATGGTGGTGGCATTGTGGAGTGCCACAGCCTCTGGGTAGCAATTGGCACAATCCAGTATCACTAGAAGCACTCATATCCCCCGAGGCCTGACTTCTCCCAATCCCAGGTGACCTGGCTTTTATACTCCACACTTGATAAGCGAGTGTGATCTATTGTACAGGACATAGTTTCTCCCTCCCATCTTGCTTACATCACTGTTCACCATGCTAGAACCCTGTGAATGGCCCAGTGTCACACTTCATCACCATCTTGCTAAGCTTCAAACTTGGACTGCCACATGGACCTGACTGGAGTGCATGAGGACTTGTATCGGTGGTAAATAAGCTACTTTATTCCTTTGCGGAATGATAGATGCTAACAGACGCAAGCAGATGCAATGCAATGTGGCACTTGTTTGCCTTAGTGTGGTGCCATTTAGATAAATAAAAGGAATTTTTGCTCCCGTGTATTTGCACATTCATCATTCATTTATGGCCATTGCTGCAAGCAGGCACACATACAAGCCTTTCAGAATACATTTAGCAGCATCTTGACAGATGATATTGTTCATTTGAGCGGCTTGGCAACCACGCCACATAGTTGCAAATGAACCAAACTGTGCCGACCGCCTCAAAAAGGCAAGTGGAATATCTCCACTCCTCTCTTACTTGCTTGCCCAATCATTGTTAAGATATAAGTAGACCTGATGAGACCGCATTAGCTAATTGTTTATTTTGCTTTTTTTGTGCTTTTTAAAAAAAATTCTTGCCTTTGTCTTCACTTCTGTGGGATGAAAAATCACATTAAAAAAGATCTAAAACTGATGCCATACATGGAAAAATCACACCTCACCTCCCTCCTTCTTCCCTGCTTGTTTGTAACCTTGAAAAAAAGAAAAAAAAGAAGAAGAAACAGCTCAAACCTTTCAGCCTTGGCATTTATGCTTGTGGAAACTCCTCTTTTTTTCCCACTCATGTACTCCCTTTCACCTCCCTCTTCTCTCTCTCCTTGCTTCTTGCTGCCACCCGCTGAAAAAATACACGGACAGAGACACCCTTGTCTATTCATGGCATTTATTTGAAAAATTGTGGTTTATCTGCCTCTCTCTCTTTCTCTCTCTCTCTTTATGCATCTCGCTCCTTATGTCTCTCTCTTCCTGTCTGCCCCCCCAACTAGTTGTCTCTCTCTCTCTCTCTCTCTCTCTCTCTCTCTCTCTCTCTCTCTCTCTCTCTCTTTGTCTC
>JBBJLS010072953.1:0-10057 GCA_037577275.1 Bryconaethiops microstoma
ATCTATCTATCTATCTATCTATCTATCTATCTATCTATCTATCTATCTATCTATCTATGTATCTATCTATGTATCTACCTATGTATTATATATATATATAAAAGTATTGGGACACCGTTTTTCAGGGTTAGGGCTGGGCCCCTTACTTCCAGTGAAGGTCAATCTTAATGCTTCAGCAGAACAAGACATTTTGGACAACGCCATTTTTCCAACTTTTTGGACACAGTTTGGGGAAGAACCTTTTCTATTCCAGCATGACTGTGTTTCAGTGCACAAAGCAAGCACCATAAAGACATGGTTGGATGAGATCGGTGTGGAAGAACTTGACTGACCTCAAGTCCATGCAACATCTGTGTGTATTATTATATACAATGTATTATTATATTGTTGATGTCAAAAAATTGTATCCCTGTTTACATTTCTACACCATTTGAATGCAATAACTGCCCTTTACATGCACTTTCATGATGAACAAACACTCCAGAATAACTTGGAGTGAAAACTGTTTATATTATCTTGCCTTTTTCTGCTCTTTGCTTGTAAAGTTACCATTTCAAATATACCAATTTTTGTTTGTTTGTTTGACTGCAACAATATGTTAGATATAACAAAATGCACAAAACGATAATAATAGTTCATAATTGAATGCTTTAATGAAGCTTTTCAGTCAAGATACAATATTTCACAATTGATCAGTTTAACTCATTCACGTTCATTAGTGGTAATTAGCCCAAGTTACTGTGTTTTGCTTGTTTTCTTGTTTTCCGTACTTCAGCATAGTAAGCTGTAGCCAGCTGTTCGGTCCTTTGCTCTGATGAGAATAAAGGAGTGAGGTTACAGACAAAGAGTGAAGAAAATAAACAAAGCTTTCATATGTACATTATTATCGCACACACACGTCTTGTGGTTTGAAACACTGCACAGCTTGAAATAGCTATACTAAGTGAGTGTCTAACAGCGAAAGACTCTGCAAACAAACTGTGGGACTCCAGATAAAATTGCATGTGAAAGATATGTAGGTGTCAGTTGATGACCGTGTGGTATCTAACCACAGTGTTTTGTTGCGCCTGTTTACAGAAATGACTAGAAGAGGCCCACCTACCACAGTGCTGCAGTAAGCTGTGCTCCGCTTGGGCTTCACTACCAGAGATAAACCTGTGCAAGACAAAAACAGCTCATGCATCTATGGTAAAAGTTCATGTCAGTTTTACACAAGCCTGAGAGCTAACCATAATCTAATCTGATGTACTGGCTCTATTTCACCCTTTCAAATGTTCTTAACCCATTGATTTCTGAAATGTTATTCTTCCTTTGGTCTGTATGTTCTCTGAGCTCTCCACAGCATAGATCCGAGGAAACATTTTCAAACTGATGAAACATTGTGGGTAAAAAGTCTTTTATCATATCGACACCTTAAAATCCCTGAGCCTATTACATTGCAGGGTTTATTATTCAATAACTACATAAATAGAAATACAAAGTGGTCGAGTTATACTTGAGTTTTATAGGAGCATGTAATAAAGGGTTGGTGTTTCTTGGCCTTTTAATAGAAAATACATTGAGAATAAATATTTAAAATGACCTATCATTAAAAAAGATACTGTAAATGTTCATGCAAAAATACTATATACATTTTCAGCATGTTATGCTAGTGTTTTTTCCTTTTTATACTGAACTGTTGAAAATGAATTATTTAATTTCTAAGTAGTTCTTGTTATATGTGGTTTTCATGTTTCACTGACCTTTCTGACATTTGTTCTTCCTTTCCTTTATGGAAGAAGAAAACCTCTAAAACAGTGTCATTACGGAGTTAGAAAGGACTGTTGGTAAAGTATGAACTGATATAAATAAAATCCACCCAATTATCATTACCAGCTTAGAGAAACTCACCTCTGCTCCCTCGGTTCCATATGACGTACGCCTTAAAAAGATACAAAAGAAAGTCTGATTCATTTCATATACAGAGGTGAGCAGGAAATGAGTGAGTACATACCTGGTGTGGTAACACTGTAGCACAGTTCACTGGCTGAAGGGACACTAAGAGACAAATGACAGCATAAGTTGTAGTAAACATTTCTGAACATGATTTAACAAATAATGCTGTAATTATTTTGGGTTTCAAAAACCTTTAAAATGTGTATAAACCTTGTGTCAGGATACCGGCACAATCCTGAAAAACAAGCAGAATAAAAAGACATGCAATGTGTATGGTGCAAGGAAAAGAAGTGATTTCAGCAGATACACTCCAGTAATCTACCAAAAACAGAAGATTATTGTTAAAATTGTGCAATCTGGGGTCAGTTCTTGCATTTGGGATAGTTTGTGGTAATTTAACTTAATTTCACTGAAATGTAATTTTTTCTTTTTTATAACGTTATTTTTACCCCACAAACATGCTGGAATAAAAATAAGATAATATAAACCGTTATTTGTCCCACAAGTGGGATATTTGCATTGTTACTGCAGAAAGTGGACTGAACAAAGGTAAGAGAAGCAAAAACAATAGAATAAAAACTATACCACACAACAGTACAGTATACAAATAGTACACTATACAAATAATACAAAAATATAACTATGGACATTTGTGTATGCACACCTACAGTTATGCAGTTTATCCTTCATTAAAACACATATTTGGTTGCAGGCAGCTTTGCATTACTGCTGTAATGCAAGATATTCATGGTGTGGCTGATAAACTGAACTTTCCTTTTGTGATAATTAGCATGATTGATCACTATGGAACAGTCTATCCAGTAGAAACTGGAAGTTAGTTACACGGTTATATAAAAGAGTCCTCAGACAACTGTGGTTGCACACTAGAGCATCATTTCCCAACCCTGGTCCAGGACAGTGGCTCCCAACACATCTGATCCTTTTATTAACAACCACTTTTTGAGTGGTAGTGGGTGTGTTAAGGCATGGAAAGCACTGCGAACTGTGCAAGGCATGGAAAGAACTGTGCAGGGATTACACCGGAAGAGAGCACAGATGAGCCACATTAGAAATAAAGTTGTTTGGGGAAAAAACCCAAATACAATAATTGTTTTCTTGAGAAATACAATAAAGTACTGAAAATGTTAATACTATACGAATACTGTAAATAAACTATGAATTACTGGAGAAGATGCTGTTCTACATTTTATATTCTTATTAAAGTGTAACAGTATAAAAACTATAGGAAAGGACTTCCCATGATCATCAATGAGACATAGTAATGACACATTTATAATGTTATAATGATGTTGTCAAACGTACTCTACTTACTCAATGTAAGGTTGTCTCGCTTCCAGGAAAGTCCCAAAATTACTAGCCCAACTACAACTGATACAATCAGAAATTTTGTAACACCAGACAGCCCTCCACCTGCACAAATAATGAAATAACCAAAATGAAAACATCTGAAATCATCTATACAAAAGGTCAAATTTCTTTGAAATCTATGAGAGACATGGCTCACCATGCACTTCAATGTAGATTGTATTTTCTCCAGTCGCCTTAATAAAAGTGTAATTAGAAATCGAATACACGCAGCTGTAGTTCCCCGAGTGCTCTTGGTTAACATTACTCAGAAAGAAGGTTGTAGAAATGAGGCCAGTACCACATTTCACTAGTATGGAGCTCATCCCAGTTCCATTTAAACACAGGTGAACATAGACTTTAGTGCAGTTTTTATTTACTGAGATGCTGCATGTCAGTGTTAGGTTGTCTCCCTCTCTTAATGAATGTTGCGATCCTGAAATCTTCGCTGGAAAGATTTCACCTAAGCATAAAAGCGGGTATATTAGCAAAAACGCATGCACAGTTGATAAAATAATATGAAACTAACATAAAACTAATCTTAGAAAAATGTCCTACCAAGAACTTCCAGTAAGATGGAGTTATGTCCTTTTACATTCATCTTACAGGCTGCATGTTTCTTCGTGGAGTAAACACAGGAGTACAAGCCCGAATCTTCTACAGTTACTTTGTCAAGTACAAATGGTATATCATCTTTAGTTGTCACAAGTTCACTCGTCGTCACCGAAGCAGCATTCTTGCACAGGTGCACATAGACATTCATTGTTCTCATATCAGTAACATGGCACTTAATCAGGACCTCCTGACCTTCCTTCACTTTGGTGTTTGCAAGATAAAGGGCTGCTGGACTTGAATCACCAGGGATTCCTAGTTATAAGTAAAAGAAAAGAGAACATTTAAATACAAAGAAATTCATACTAGAAAAAACAAACTCCGAGACTAATAACGTAAAATGCCTTACCATTCTGAATGGATGTGGACAATACAATTAAGACTGAGGAATGAGAAAAAATAAACAGGTTTTTCTGCTTTTATGTACATGTACAAAAACCACCAGTAATGAGGGTCTCATCATCCTGAAAATGTTTAATAACCTTTCCAACATATACAAAAAACTCCCCATCATGGAGAAAAATAATTCAACCAAAAATTCCATCCTTTTTGAAGGGTGTAATAAATATTTTTACTTACATACTGCAATCAAAAGTTCCTTCATTTTGAACCCCATTTACTGTAAATTTGTTTTTACTGGTACCTTCATGTAGCCTAATTGCATCGGGCAGGCATGCTCTTGTTAATCCCACCACACTGACGAACTAATATAACTCACACTTACAAACATCTTGCGAGTGTGAGTGCAAACATCTTGGAAGACTCTAGAATATTAATTTGGCTTGTTGATTATTTCCCAAACTTTCATGTTTGTTAGTATTCAGTGGATTTTGTATTAAACAGACTGAATATCTGTTCACATACTGATGATACAATTAAATTTAAATGTGAACATGCATTTTACCAATCATTTTTTATCACCCACCCACTTCTCACCCACCTCTGACCATCAACGGTACTGCTGTAGAGAGGCTTAGAAACACAAAGTTCCTGGGCAGCCACATCACAGAGGACCCTCAACTCCACCTCAATAGCCAAGAGGGCTGCCTGCACTTTCTCTGAGCCTCCCCCCAACAATCCTCGCCGCGTTCTAAAGGAGTACCATCAAAGTATTCGCTCCAGTTGCATCACTGTC
This sequence comes from Bryconaethiops microstoma, assembly GCA_037577275.1. Lineage (NCBI taxonomy): Eukaryota > Metazoa > Chordata > Actinopteri > Characiformes > Alestidae > Bryconaethiops > Bryconaethiops microstoma. The sequence goes on from JBBJLS010072953.1 coordinate 5,048, forward strand.
TGGTGTGGGAACTGGAATGTTTCAGACTGCAACACATTGCAGTGGATAGTGAGAGCAGCTGAGGAGGTTATCAGTGTAAATCTGCCCATCCTGAAGGACATTTACCAAACCCGCTGATTTAACAAACCAGTAACGTTGTGAAAGACTGTTTGCACCCGTTACATGGGCTCTTCTCTCTTTGACTGTCTGCCAAACGGTATCAAAGCTTCCACTCTGGTTCTGCATGCCTGTGGAACAGCTTCATACACTGGGCCATCAGGGCTCTGAAAGCACATAAATGCACATAAATGCAAATTAATGTCTAGTCCGTAGTTAACCAGCACATTTCAGTGAACTACCTCACTTCACACTATTTATTTCTCATACTACATTCTGGACTTTGAAAATGTCAAATGAGTTCCCCCTAAATTCCGTCAGTATGTGGACTTTTCAATGAAGGGGGTGAACATGCTGGACTGTGCTGAGCCCTGCCCCCATTTCGGCTACTCGGATGATCACAGCATACCGACCGCTCATCAGACATGCCATGCAAAGGAAAATCTGGCTGCCATCTCAGACATGGTTAGGGAAGCTGTAACCTAGGGTGGCTCTACCAACCTGGAGGAATATGTGATGTCAGAGACTGGCTGCATCAGCAAGTGCATTGATGACTTACACAGCTGAGAACCCATGACTCTGCCTTCAGGTCAGACAAAAAACTTGTCCTGCGAACAACAAGGGCCAGCCTGTCCCGGGCAATCAGAGCAGCAGGACACTAGCTGTACATGGAGTGTGTGGCAGAGGATCCAGGCCATCACTAACTACAGGAAGGCTCAACCTGCCTGTGCTTATATGAGCCTCCCTTCCTCATGCACTGAATGACTTTTATGCATAATTTGACAATGACCTGGTACTCTGTTTGACCATGGCTGATGTTAAGAGGACGCAGAACAGCTGGCAGATGCTTTCACAGACATCTTCAATATGTCTCTGAGCACCATAGTCGTTCCAACAATCTTCAAAGTCAACTCCATCATCCCCTTGCCAAAGATTTCATCAGTGTCGTTCTTCAATGACTGCCGTCCCATCACACACATACCAGACATTATGAAGTGATTTATGAGGATCATTATGAGGCACTAAAAATCACAGCTGCCTCCCACATTGGCTCTAGAGGAACACTGTTTCATTTCACTGTGTACTGTGTATCCGGGCAAAATGACAAACACCTACTTGACTTGACTTCACTAAGAGACGTCACTCTGTCACCGCATTACAATGTTGGTGCATGTTAATCTGTGTGCCCTCTGAACTAACTCTGGGGAATCAATCCATGACCCATGCCTCTGGATCATTGCATGTTTGTCAGAGACCAAGTCAGTCAAAAACACTAGCTAAAACACTAAGCAGTTAATAAGAGTGTTACAGTATGGCCTGTTGGCTATACAGTTTGTACATCTTGTGTCTCCATGGAGGAATCATAAGACACTAAAGACACTAGGCCATCCTGTTTGTGTGAACAGGATGGCCTGGTATGAAATCAGATTCCCAGCCTGAATTATTGTTTCAGTACGTCCCTGTATTATTTTAGCCCGTCCCTGTAGTTAACATTGTCAATATTTCCATGACATATTTGCATCTTATTACATGTATTTGGCATCATGTCTGTGCATCTATAAAATACAACACATTAGTAATTTATGTTGGTGTTCCAGAAATTCGACATAAACTTACTTTAATTTCTAATCTGTTTCAACTCAAACTAATGTTACTATAACACTGTGGTTATGAGGTTTTAACAGAGATGTTTAGTGTAGCTTATGTCTTAAAGTAGTGCAAAATGAAAAATTATTTACCAATTGAATATAACTGATTATGGATTAATTATTTTAATTTCTTTAATATTCTCTAGTGCATATTCAATACTTATCTTTTAAGATATATTTACTAACTATTTCTAGTATTAGTATTATAAACATTCTTCACATGGAATGGGACCATTAGAATACGTGCATAATTTCCTAGTTTGTGATTTTCTTTAAAATCTGTGATCTGTTGTCATTATTGAAACAAATCAGAAAAGAAAATTTGGCAACATTCATATCCATATGTGACTTTATAATAATACTGTCATGTCGGGCGTGCAAGGTGGACACAACTGCGGGAGACAGCTTTAAGATAGAAATGGGTTTTAATGAACACAAGTACTAGAGCTGAGCTTCGCAGAGCTCCAAACGAAACAAGCTTCACACAGGACTAACGCAGGGACCATTCCTGGAGGACCTTTGCTCCAGAACGGACTCAAGCTTACGAGACGGGGGAGGTGCTCGGCTGCTCATCCGAGACACTAGATGCATTTAGGCCCACTCGCAATGGTGGCCAGTCTAGTTGCTCCACATACAGTGGAGTGGCTTGGGGTGAGAGTTGCTTACCGATTTACGCCTGCAGAGACAAGGGAGAGAAGGCAGTCACTGACACTTGTGTGTGCCTAAGGGGCCCCTCAGCCTGCTCTGGTTCCTTCTGTACGAGTCTGCTCTCCAGCTGCCACCTGGAGCATGAGGGATGGATTCAATGCAGGAAGCACTCTTGACACAAGTCCGTTTCTACTTTTCTAGGAGTACAGGCGTTAGATAGGGTTTTCAAGACAAAGTAACAAAGGCGGGACAAAACCGAGCAGCAGGTTGGTGGAAGAGCTTGGTGGTTAAGCTTGGTGACTGCATGCCTATCCCCGAATTGGCTGGCCTTTATACTGAAGGGTTCGACACAGACAACCAATCACACGACACAGACAATAATCTCCCAACGAGTCATGCTTAATTCTTAACACAAGACAGGTGGACACGTCCTCAAGTACCTAGCAACCCCGCTAACAAGCTAATGAAGTTCAGCGCTTACACCTGGGTTGCCCAGGCACCAGACGACCACACACACAACACATGACATCACTAGGACACGACAGAACTTGAGGGTACCTAATATTCTGGCGATGGAGCCCGCTGGGGGGGTGACCGAGGTGGACTAGACATGACAAATACAGCTCTTCAAGAAAAATAGTGGGGCATCTTTGTATTTGGGAAAATGAAAGTGATGAAAAAGGAGTTCATATTCTGCATGTCTGAGAACGTACATTGAGAAATTTCTTAAAGAATTAGGAAGAATTGGGGAAAGTGAATGCACAAAGCGTAGTAGAGCGGTAGGCACTGGCTGAATAGTTCATCAGTTTATTAAATAAGTAATATTCTGCACTGGAATGGAACTAAACTTGAACATGATTAAGACAAAAACATAATTACAGACCTGAACTAAATGTCTGGAGAAAATTTACAACTATTTATTACGACCTTATAATGCACAAAACGGGTCTATTCATACATGAACATGTCATTATAAACTTTTTTCTTTTTTGACTTCTGCACTTTTCCGTAGATTGCTGTTATTGTAGCAGGTTGTTTAGTCTCTGTCAAAAAACAAAAAAAGAAAAACATGAGCATTATATTCAAGAAACTTCTTGATAAAAAATACACATCGTAATCACAATTGCAGGCAATGCCCTTTTTATTTTTGTCATAACTGTGAACATTCACAAAACAGATGTACATACCAGTATGCTCAACTAAGCTGTACACTGCACTGTCTTGAGCCAGACTGTACAGCCCACCTTCAGCGTGACTAGAAAGAGATACTTTTATTTATCTATTTCTTATCTGCTTTTATTTAAGATATTTCACAAAAAAATCTTTTATATATGATCTCTTTGAAAATGTCAGTTATATATAAATGTTTTCTACATTGGCATTTTAAGACATGTGTCCAAACATAGAGCTGTCACTTACCAAACACCCCCTGGAGTGTTAACTGTGAATAAAAGGTATTAGAAATTAGATGCGGTGTTAGATTTATTCATATTATACAGTATAATTTATATGTGCATTTGCATCAGTACTGTTTTAATAAAATGTGTCTGAACCTGATTTACTTTTCTCAGAAACACCTTAACCTGATTTCTGTTATCTGGACAAATGAAAATATTTCTTCCTAACAGCTGTTTTGGTAACCTTTATGATTGTTTGTGGTACAAATGGAAAGAAATGCTTAAGTTAAAAAGTTTACATGATGTATGTTTACACTTTGCTGCATTTGCTCACATCTTCTAAAGCTCTATTTGGCTGCCTCAACTTCCAGCCAGACAGAGATTTCCTTTTGTAAATAAATCACTTTCGTTATCAAAGTCTGCATCTGTGCCTCATTCCCTCTGTCCGGACAAGGCCGGTTTGTGACACTATGTGATTGACCAATTTGAATGACATTTTGTAATTTCACTCATAATAGCATATAGATGCTGTTTGCTCAGTTTCAAACAAGTCATTAATAAGATGTCACAACATCATGTTTTCTTCATTACATAACATTTACAAAATTTACATTTCCACTAAGAAAAACAAAATATACAGCAAACTTCTCTGTTCTCTGTTAGTGCCATAAAACATCAATAGGCATAATAACACATTAATTGAAACTGTAATGACCACATTACCATCAATAAAATCGTACTCATTCTCTTTGTGGCGCTCATATCACACACTGCTATGTGGTACATCTGGTTGTCCACATACCTTACTAATTGTGGCCATGACTAAACTATATTGTTCTTGTGCTTTACTAAGTTATGGGTTCATTAGCTTCCTTTTCTCACACAATGCATTAGGTTCCTTTTCTCACACAACAAATATATGTAAATCCTATGCTACCTGCACTAATTAACTAATTGAAGAGCAAATTTCTAAAACTCACTCAGTCCAAAAGCATTTTTTTTGGAAAATCTTTTACTTGTTTTACCTATTGGAAAGCAATTCCTACAGGAATATTCTTTTTAATTGAAATTTTACAGTTGCTTGTCATTTTTCAATCCCTGTTTCTAAAGTGCAACTCCTGCACATTTTAGTTTGGGCAAATCTGTTTAAAAATATAATGAAAACAATTTTTAAGTAAATCAATATTCAATGTCACAAAATTATGTACAAGTTTAATATT
>JBBJLS010072954.1:0-10056 GCA_037577275.1 Bryconaethiops microstoma
GAGACTGTCCCCTGTAGTTAGGGAATGGAAGTCGCTTTGGATAAAAGCGTCTGCTAAATGCCGTAAATGTAAATGCTTTGTTTGCTCCTGTCTCCTTTTTTTTTTGAAGAAGGTAGAGTTATTGAGTCTGGCTCTCGTGACAGTTTTTTTTTTTTTTGAGGTTAATAAAAATAAAGAAATTAAACACTTCGACTACACTTGGTGTAAGTGTGCCTGCCATGCGTGCCTGGAGAAGGAGGTGCTCCGTGACAGAAACACCCTTCGCTTATGAAATATGGCTTAGTCAAAAAGACAATGCTTCTGAGTACTCATATGTCGGTATTCTAATTTTTTGTCAGCCATTAATGTTAATATGTAAAGAGTTTATAAATGGCGGTGCACGTTTTTCACATCCAGTCAACCTTCCTCTTATCCTGACCTTCTCATGAACAAGGCACAGGTGATGCAGCAGCCTAGAAATTACAGCCGTCATTCTTTACTTTCTCTTGCTCTAGTCAAGATTAACAAAAAGGTTTTTTTTAATAGCAGGGGTGTTACAAAAAGGTAATATTTGTAACAGCAGGGGTGTCCAACTTCAGTCCTGGAGTGCCAGTGTCCAGCGCAGCAATCCATATACAGCACCTGTTGTCGTATTTTAATTGCTAAAACAGAAATTTCCCAGTCATATATGTCCACATATATCTTGTGGAGAATCCCTCGCCTTACGTCAGGATGAAAGCTTATAAAAGTACTGATAGCTGTAGGTTTGTTCTATGTGAATTGGTCAATAACGCTATTTATTAAGGTTTTGTCCAACAAATGCAAACAAGTTAGAATTAACATTCATAACATTAGTAACTGTGTGGCCATTCTTTCATTCCCTTCTCAGGGACAGAGGCATGTCTAATCCACAATCTTCTCAAATCTTTGTTTTGCCGTCCAACTTGGAGGTCTTGTAATGTAATGTCACATGAAAACTATGAACACTGTGCTGAACTGACTGATATATCTTTCCTGCCCTTTCAGGTGATGCACCATACTGCACTCCTGAACTGTATAAGGAATGTGCAGATCCAGCACTCGGTGAGTAACTTTTCAGTGTGCATAAAAAAGTGTGGTGAATGTCTGCAAAGGAATGTAGTCTTGTAGAGGCCGCTTGCACAAGACTCACTTGAGAGCTTTAGTGGTTATGTGTTTGCCTGTGTTGGTGCACAGGTAGTGTATGGGCCAAATATATTGGAGAAATACTTTCTGACCAAATGTGATGTGTATAAAATGTCGGTATTTCAATAGTTTTCAGCATAATTAAATTGAGTTGTAAACAGTTGATAGTAGTTTGACAGTAGCTGTGTAAGGCTGTGTTGTGTTTTGAGAAGATTTTGATTCAAAGCATTTTTAAAAGTACACTAATGGCAGAGAGGTACATACAAGGAGACAAAATAGTTCCCCAAAAAATTTTATTATTCAAGACTTTTCATTATTTTACCATTGTCACAATCACATATTAAAAACAAGTGTACTGGTCGTTTTGGATGGTGAATACAATGACAATGTTTGTGTTGTAGACATCTTAAATCCTGGTCCTTGTCACCATTAAAAAGATCAAATCACACTGAATGTATTTATTTACTCAGTGATCAACTTAATAACTGAATTATGATGAAATTTAGAAAAAAACAATGGAATTCTTAAGACCTATGAAGTCTACTGGAATCCGCCGACAAAGCCATTCACAGTCTTACTTGATTTTATCGATCTGAGCCCCTTCATACCTTATAACCTACAAGCGTCTTTAGATATAGGGTGGGCAAGGACAATAAGAAGTTTTGAAAAATCGATACATCAGAAAAAATTTAAACATAGTAACAGGTATTTTACAGTAAAAATCTGAAAACCCGCGACAGTTTCCTTTTACACCAGTCGGGTAGAGACAACGTCAGCTCTTCAGATTTGACAGTTCAAGCTGGCCATTCCAGTATGAGGCACCTTGGACATTTTTTGTTGAACCAGATGTTGCCATTTGTATTGCAAATTTTACTTTTGTTTAGACTATATTGAAAACATACACATTAACTCTAATGCTGCTTTTCTTTCACACTAGAGCTCATAGGTGTTAGTGGTTTCAGCAGTGAGCCAATGATGATTTTTTTTTTAACAGCTGGCAAGGTCCCTTTAAGTTGGAAAAATAAGAACTTGGTTACGATAACTGCTTTATGGATCCACTTTTTTGGCACTTTTTAATGCATCCACTTATTTGTCCCCAAACCTTCCGCTAGTTAATACTCCCTCTATTGCGCAATAGCAGCAACACTGGGAGGGTAAAGGCTAGCACATGCTTCATCTGAGTCACATACACAATGTCATCGGGCGGTTTAATGCACTTGGAGGAGGACACTAACTGCCATTTTGGTTACAGCATCTTGCAGACATCCATATTGGTTAGCCATCATGCTGAGTGATGGGGTAGAGGGAGAGGCATCCTACACTGTGGTATCGCAAAGAAAGCCTAGACTGGAGTTTCAGGTCATAATACAGAGCACAAAACATATGTTTATAAAAAAAGAGAAATATATGATCAGTTTGACGGCCATTAAAGATAATTATTGATAAAGTGGATCCAGCAGTAATAGCATCTATAGTGGTATACAGACTATACTTTTTTTTTCAGTTTTTAACGTTATTGATTGATAACAAAAACTGGGAAGTATGCTTTTTTTTATATGTTTCAGGTTGTTTTGAAAGAACAAAATACATAATAGTAATACAATTACTATAATTAAATTTTCTCTCTTTTTCTCTTTCAATTTTTTTCCACAGAGCTTTTGGGATTGTAATGTCCATTTGTCCACTTGTTTCTGACCTATGCTGCTTTGGATTTTTATGTGATTTTTAAAAAAAACCATTGTAAGCATATTTAGGTTGTTAAATAATTCTGGGCATCATTGATCAAATTCTATATGACAGTACTTTTTAGGTTTTAGATATTAGGTCAGGTTTCTTCTGTTTTATTCTTTTTAAAAAGATGCTAGTGGGAGTCTTACACATTATTGTAAATAACAGAGGTAACACATTTTCAGAAAGGAAACTTACAATTTTGTTTTATGCACTGTTGAAAATATGAAACAACCAGCAACTGATCTTCATTTGCTTTTAATTAACTGCAATGCCACTAAAACAAAAAAAAATAATATTGTTGCTTGACATTAATACTGTTCTATGCGGTGTAGAAGATATGCAACCAAGCAATATTTATATATAAAATCTATTATGTATTCAGAGCTTGAAGACTGACCTGTGCATAAGTAATGTATTTATACCCATCCACTGTCTGGAGATCAGGTCATTTTGGCTGTAAGAATCATCATCTTTACTGTGTTTTCTCAGATTTCTTGGTGGAGAGGGATAACGATTACTGCATGTGCGAAACTCCATGTAACACCACTCGTTACAGCAAAGAACTCTCTTTCGTAAAGATTCCGAGCAAAGCCTCTGCCAAATACCTCGCCAAGAAGTTCAGCAAATCCGAGAAGTACATCGCGTAAGTGGGTTTGGCTGCCTCAGTCACTAAGCTGATTCATGCTATGGAGTTGACAGAGCAGTTTAAAACTGAATGTGTTTAATGCGTATTATCCTGAGAGGTATCATAGTCTACACTTGTACTGTTTGCTCTACAGCATGAGGAGAAAGAAAAAGTGTCTGAAGAAAAAAAGAGACACTGTAAACAGTGCCAGATTGAAATGTCCTCCTTTTATTCCAACTGAAACTTTTTAATGAGCAAAAGTTTGCCTTCAGCAATTATCTTCAGTTGATTTGACATTTGCATATTTTCATTAATAATGTAATGTGTGGGAGAAGCATACAGAGTACTGTGTATTTTACAGGGATAACATTCTGGTGCTGGATGTCTTCTTTGAAGCTCTGAACTACGAGACCATTGAGCAGAGGAAAGCTTATGAAGTGGCAGGTCTTCTGGGTAAGTCCGTCAGTCAGTGGCCTGGTCAAAGTTATCCTGAAGTTTTTCTTTTGCTGTGATGAACACCTACCAGGTTTGAAAGGTTGATCCTAGAGCTTGAAGTGTGGTCTATATCTAAAATATGTAAACGTAATCATAAATACAAGAGGGCTGTCCAAAAATCAAACTTATTAATTGCATTTGTGCATTTGCATTATTTGCTCCTAATTGACCTTTAAGAAAGGATTTTATATTTAAGAAGCCGTGCACTTCATTATGGTCATATATGTGGATAAAATAAGGCTCCTCAGAAATTATTACTTTAAGTAATTTAGTAACATTATAACTGCTCTGATTCTGATTTTGTTTTTCATCATGTGAATTTCCACAGAGTGCATGCAGTAACAGAGAATACATGTATTTATCTTATTTATGTAAGATATTTTGGCACTGCCAGCTGGAAATCCAGTATAAAGATAGTATTTATTTACAAGAAAGGGGTGCAGGTTCTTTCCGTGAGGGGGAGGGAGTGCAGGTGGTCGAGGACAGGTGAGGGCTCCAAAGCAGGTAAGGTGGCAGCTGTGGTGGTCTTTTGGAGGGGGGTCTGGTACCAGCTCTTCAGGAGGTGCTAGAGAAAGTGAGTTGTCGATGTCCAAGTAACGACGATGCTGATCTCCCTCACTCTGGCGCAGCTGTTTATATACATCCCTGGTCCTCATCACCATCAACTGGTTCCGCTGCACTGGCATCCTATCCTTGTACGGAGCACAGGAGCTCTCCGTGGTGCTGAGGCGGCCTAGCATCTGATCAGCTGTCTGATCAGCAGCTCCGCCACGGCCGAGTGAAAAGCTGGGAGCCTGCTGTCACAATATACAGTCTATAGTTCTAGATCCTCCCCAATTATAGACCTCTCACTCTCTTTCTGCTTAATTTCAAGGTATCCTCCACTGTTAATGTTACTGATTTCAACATCAGCAGTGTGTTTTGCTTGTAAATAATATTACTGACTCAATGTACTTCGATAATAAACGACTAACTTCACCTTGGCACTAACCGGACATAACTAGCCAATTAAAACCTGTTAGCTCTGAGAAAAACAGGGCACAAGCAGCTGGACTTCAGGCATATAAGAGTTGCTTCCAAAATGTTGATTCCAACAACATTATATTCACTGAATTCTTGCATTTGGAAACATAGTCGACCCCGAAGCTTTAAACTCCACGCCACATAATTTTTCAACTCCTAAACAGAGTGTGAAGTTGTCTAAGGTTTAGCCCTATTACCAGGAGATCACGAGTTCCATCCCTGGTGATGCCATACACATGCGTGACAGGAGTGGAAAAGAGCATAACTGGCCCCACTGTTCCTCATCACACATGATTCAAGCCAACTCGGCCATATGTTGGATAAAATTTTTGCCTGTTTGTGTTTTCCTCCAGAAATGCTGAAATGCCCAATTACTTTGAGGCAGTGTAAAAAATGAAGTGTGTGGCTTGACTTCATGGGACTCACTACCTCATTAGCAATGTGTGATGGAGAGGCCTAGCTAGTTAGTGTATTGGCGATTGGGGAAAAAATGTAATCAGAATACACTCATAAAGACTTTCATTAATACGGACTACTATTGTTCACTGTCTAGGCCTTAGAAGACCTAAATGTACAAAACTAGTAAATATATATTTAACACATCATATTATAACCATGATGTGTGTGTGTGTGTGTGTGTGTGTGTCTGTGTGTGTCTGTGTGTGTCTGTGTGTGTGCGTGTGCGCATGCACATGTGTGATTCCAGGTGACATTGGAGGACAGATGGGACTCTTCATTGGAGCCAGCATTCTCACCATTCTGGAGCTTTTTGACTATCTGTATGAGGTATGTTAAAAAGATCTGAAAGCACTCTCCTATAATAGAGGTCAATTTAAACTCCTTGTAGTGATGACACTCTACCACAATTGGTTTACCTGAGATGAAACAGAATATAACAAAAAAATATTTTTTTGCTATTCACAAGAATTTGGACCCCAATAGTGCTTGAGACCTAGACATGAGTGTTTGTAGCATTCATTGATATATACCTCACATACTCATACATACATATTTAATTATATATTGCAGTGAAGGTTTTTCTGGTTAAAATGACTTCACAAGATACCTGAGCTATTCTCAGAGGAAAACCCTGCAGTTACAAAATATTGCATCCAAACAGCTTATTAGACAGAATTGCCACTTAACCATCCAGTAAAAATGTCAAACTAATTTTTTCACAAAAGCCTTCTATTCAGGTAACACACTAAGTTCTAAAGATGTATTTTGTCATTATTTTTATACTGGCCACATAAGTAAATATTTGTGTTTTCTTGATAATGAAGGAGGACTAGCAGATTCCTTTGGCTTTTTGTTGAAAATCTTAATTATTATGAATTAGAGGGAAGAGGGAAATCGAAACATCCAAACTGGGGGAGGTTTTTCGGATAAAATGCTGTCCAACTGCAATTCTATTGCTTATCCATGATCTGCCCACAAACATGCTGTTCTCTGGTCCGTGGACCTCCAAGGCTTAAGCTCCATGTTGCTGCCAGCAATGAACCAATTATCCCTTATTCTGAGACATCCATAATGTTATGCAAATTACCAACATACTTTATCTCTAATTAGAAAGTGTAATACTGAAAAAATGAGCACACCTGGCCACAAATTATATTAACTGGCCATTCCAGACACTCCTGACAGTGTGCAGACTTTCTTTGTACATCCTGAAAAATAAAAGCAGAAAATAAAATGTTAGAATGTACAAACATTCTACATGTGGACAACACTCACCTTTCCTTTTGGCTCCATTAATTTGCTTTATTATGGAACATGCCTATCGCTCACTTCTTTTGTTATGTGTCTTATGTTTCTATTTCTCTCTGCTCTTCCTGTTGCTTTTTAACTTGTTTGCGCTCTTGTCCTGGTAAAGCTGTAGTTCTGCTGCATCATGTTCTTTCTCATGTTCTTTCTCTCACAAGCATAGCTTTTTTTCACTTTAAACATGCTTCACCGCAAATCATAAAAGCACACAACTCTCAAATAAAACAATAAAAGATATTAAATTCATAAAATAATGTAAGATAACTACATTTTCTCCATCCCCTTAAGATCTATAGTAATACTACAGATGTTTCAACAGGATTATATTAAGAACCTGACTGAATACCTATTTTAATAAACTATACACTATAATGAATTTGTATAGGAGTATTGCAAATATTGTATATGTATTTTCCTCTGAGAATAGCTCAGGTCTCTTGTAAAGTCATTTAACTAGAAAAACCTTCACTACAATATGTAACTAAATAAGTATGTATGAGTATGTGAGATCTATATTAATGAATCCTACAAAAACTAGAACTAGAATCCTACAAAATGTAGGTCTGAAGCACTGTTTTTGTGTACAAATTCCTTTCATTGCTACTCTTCCCAGGTTGGATAAGCTTTGTGAAATGCTTGCAAAAATCCTATTTAACCAAATGAAATAAAATAGCAAAATTAGAGTTAGATTTAGAGTGTGTTATTAATTTCAAACGAAAATTATTTTGAATGTCGCATCTTCCCTTCCTTAACTATGTGTAGTGTTTTTATTGTGTGAAAGAGATATATAAGAGATATAGAGATATATAAGCATCAACATTTATGAGCTGATTCCGACAGTGAGGTGCAGAATGGGCAGTGGACGACAGGTGCCTTAGGCATATGATGCAGGGTTGTCAGAGTTGGCCACACATCCTGTAGTAACGTGTCAGTTTATGCCTTCTAGACAGACAGTGAAGACTGGTCTCACTAATTGTCTCTTGTTCTGTTATCCTTCCACCGGCGATAAGGTGGCAAAATACAAGCTGTGTCGCTGTTCAGACAAGAAGAATCAAAACAACACTGCCGATCACGGCACAGTACTGGGGCTTGACGACGTCAAATGTCATGTCAGCAACTTTCATTAGAGACGTTGATCCGACATCCGTCTGTGCTGCAGTGTATCTGCATCTTTCCTGGAATCTCCACCAAGACTGCTGCCATCGTCGAGAAATGGAGCTGCCTGTGTACATCACCATGGAGACACATCCTAGGGTTGTACAGATTGTTCTAGAATCATTCAAACCCTCTTACGTACATTTTTGTAAACACAGAGATGGGAAAATGTTCATTTTTACAATCTTTCAGTCATACAACTTTCTAGGAACTTATTTGGATTTTACCTTGAAAGGCATCCCAAAAATAAGTTGGAAGTGGGGTTCATAGAAAATTCTGCGGCTGGCATTCTGAGCTATGCGATGGAAAAGCAAGAGAGGTTTGGAGAGAAAAGCTTCAGAGTTTTCTTTTTGATCTTTTGTTTTTTATGTCTTGTCTTAAGATGGATGTGCAGTGGCTGAAAATGCCACCCCAGTGTGCTAATCACTAGGGTCTGAGAGACCTTCTCAAGTTATGAGTGCTGTCAGAGTGCTGTGAAGGTGACACTGTCTAGAGTTCTAGAATATCTACAGAAGTGCTTATGTGAATCATATAGCCAAAACTAGTAATATAAACAGCCACCATTCACCACTTGTATTGCACCCATTCTGGACCATTGGCTAACAGTGTAGTGGTTTATTAAAGGGATGCTCTAGCACTTTTCCTCCCATGGAATTCTTCGTCATAGTTTAGTGTAAATTAAAGATATAATGTTGCTAATAAACACTGGAAGTCAATAATCACCCAAATCTTTTCTGTAAATACGTCTGTGAAACTTCTCTTACCTTGCTGAAACTGCATCCAGCTCTTTATTAAGGTGGTACAGACATGTCATCATGGTTTAGGACAGAGTATGACTCACTGTGAACTATAAAAATGAGCAAAACTTCCACCATGTAGCTGAACGCTGAGGGTGGCCTGTTTCGTCTAGAATCAGTTTTTGTGACATTGACTGTCTAAGTACAGAGGACTGCTTTGTGAATTACAGCTTTGTTGCTGTCTGATTTAGCAACCTGTAGTGGTAAAGTTTTTATCTCTCACAGTAAACCATACAGCATCCTAAGCCACTTTAATAAGCCTGAGCTGCTTAATGAATGTAGGGTGTAGTTTTATTGGGTTATATGAGTGACATTCTGATGATGCATTTTTACGGAAACCGTTTGGGTGATTATTGACTTCTAGTGTTTGTTAGGCCTTGTAGCTCCAACTAAATTTGCACGCCAAACCTGTCAACCGACTAAGGCTAAATTAAATGGAACATTGTGCACGCTGTAAATCTGTATAATGTGAGCTATAAATCTGTATAATTGGTTATTTCAAGGATTTGAGAAGTTTTGTGGAAATGTATTATCAGCAAGGTGGTCTGGGTGGAGTTTTCAGAGACCTGATTGCAATGGAAACCACAAAAGAAACGAATCTGGAAGTTCTGTTTTCATAAAACGGATAAAACTTCGTGAACAGCTTTGGTACGTCAATGTCTTCTGTCTTATCTTAACACCTGTATTGTGGAATTTGTGTCACAGAATTCAGCAAGTGCCCATTGACTTTTACGGCATTGAGTACCTGTTATTTTCAGAGTTCAGGGACACGTATTCAAATTATTGTCCATTGCAATCAACTGTATGATACAGATGCAGCAGAAAGAGGTTAGGTTAAAAAATTCCAAAGCATTCCTTTTATGAAGACCAAAATGAATCTGGCTTTATAAAGCTGGTAAATGCACAAGCTTGGCTATGAAGCTGCTTGCTTCTTTTAGTTCCCCACAGTGGTGTGGTGTGAAAAATATAATGCACACAAACACACACACACATGCATACACACACACAGACATGCACACACACACACACACACACACACTGAATGCTCTGCCGTGGGCTGCTTTTTGATGTCATCATTCCATTCCTGATCAAAGAGTGACAGTGAACTGGAGATTTGCCTAGTGGCTTTGCATGAGAGTGCTTGCCTTATGTATGAAATGATATATTTGGGTGTTGGCATGTCGCAAGAGTGATAATGCATGTATATGTGTGTGAGCAGGAGAGTGTGTGTGTGTGTGTGTGTGTGTGTGTGTGTGTGTGTGTGTGTGTGTGTATATATATATATATATATGTGTACACATATGTATACAGATATACACACCT
>JBBJLS010072955.1:0-10055 GCA_037577275.1 Bryconaethiops microstoma
CCATAACCACGACATTGAGACTCACTCTCTGCTACAAACTTTTAAGGCAACTCGCTCCTCTGTCCTCTCTTGTCATACAATACAGAAAAAATATAATTTTCTGAACAATCAATACTTTGGAGTGGAAGAGAAGAGATACAGGTCTGTTAGTCTGTCTATTTTAGGACTGATTTGAAGATAATTGGAACATTGGTAAATATTTTTGGTGATAGTCAAATTTGATCTTAGTTAAGGGGTTTCATATAAGAGATATGAGTGGGCCTATTGCTCCTTGGACATTGTGTTGTTTTACAACCTGCCCCACTCTGATCATTGATATTTTTAGCATGTTTGAAAGTAGCATGCATTTTACATATTAATGAAAGCTGCTGATTTAGACCACATCAGTCCATATCAGTGAGCTCAGTGAAATTTTACTTTATGACCATATACTTGGATTTTATAAACATATACACTGATTCACATGAACACTGTCAGATCAAGAGGGTGGAAAGTTATAATTTACCCCATGTTATAACTCCCCACTCTCACTCAGATCTCCCCTACAAATCAGGAAATGCATTATTTTCACTTATCTCCTCCTGTATTCTGGCAGTTTCAGGTTTCTTGATTTCTGTGAGACTAGAAATCATAGCAAACTGGCCCAAATGTACAAGATTCAGACACGTCTTTCACAAACAACAGAGAAAAGAGGTATTACGTTCTGGCAAACACGCAGAGATGGCACAGGCTTCATTGTGACACATTTCCAAAAGAAGAGTCTGGCATGGCAAAATTAATCTCAGATGAAATATTTATACTTACTGTGACAGAACTGTGCCAAATGCAGCATTAACAATTGCCACAAATCAGAGGGTTCTTTTTAATATTTACTTTCAGTTAAAGCTTTTTGACAGACTCAATTAAAATATTGCACTTTTCTCAGAGGTTACCTGAGGGTGGGCAAAACATTAGTATGCTAATTGGGTGTTTTAAAGATAAGAGTTGCTTTTATAAAAGCTTTGCAGAGATCACTCTAGCCCCATGATGTGTTTTACATTATGTTGTAGAAAATTAGCTCCTATCCTGCAACTGACAGTAAAAAATGTGATCATTAATGCTAGAAGGGACTGTAACATTCTTTACCTAGAGTTCAAAAGCGTTCAGTGTTGAAAGAGTGATTTTAAAATATTTTATGCTGTTTTGGTCAGCATTTGTTAAAAATGACTAAACCGCACCATAAAAACCTCCATAGGAACGTATTCATTTTAGATTCTATCATTGTTGCTATAAATCATCTATAAAGCCAAAATTTTTTCCATATCTTGGAAATGCTACCAACTAATCCACAAACAAACATTACCATCAGTTATTTCATACATAGCCAACACTTATAATATAAAACATTATAATTAAATACAACATAAAACTTTCCATTTACCAATTAATGCAAAGCAGAACAAAAAAAAAACCCAAAATGCACTAACAATGCAACCACATTGAAAATGGACTCATCCCAGAAAGCCATGCCTATGGTTCTGAGCTTTAGTGATGCTGAAAAAGGGACACGTGTTTTGTATTTTTATTCAGTATAGCATATTTTCTGACACAATAATTTTGCCAAACATAGATCTTCATTAGCCTTCTACTGAGTCTGGTACTGGCACTATTAATTAATTGTCTATAAACACAAGGAGCTATGATTATAATGACAGCAGACTAGCCTGCCCTAGTGGTGTGCCAACCATGAGCAACTGCCTTTTCTACTGGATTCCCAAAAACATTTTTGGCAACTAAACATGTTCACCAAATTCTTTTTCAGGTAAAATACATGTGCAATATCATGCGTAGTTTTTCTGGTACAAAATCAGTTCATTATGTGCAGTACCTTATTATTATTATGTACAATAGTCTTACCGTGTGAAATATCACTACCTATATCAATGTTACTTATATACTTCTGATCTCGACTGCAGCAATAACAGACTCCTAACCACTATTTGTGTTACTAGTAATTCACCTAAATGCAGAGGGTCTGCATGGATCATGTTAAGCTGCAACACCTCCTTACACCACCACTGATTTGTCTCAAAATCAACTGTGCAGTGCACTGAAGCGACAAGGCACAGTTGAGCTTAGCAACAGTTTTTATTATCCTTGGAATGGCACATTGTTGGCTGGTGAACTCTCATAACTGATCTGCAATCTGTCGTGCTCTAATGACCGCTGCTTTAATAGTTTACACCATCTGCTTTTTCTTCCAGGGAATGGGACTTATTTTGTGTTTTTCACACACAGAATTGTGCATCCAAGAACAGATAACTCATTGCAGAATGGCTATCTATTACGTGGCAATTCATCCAGGTGTTTCAAGGCTACTTAAACATAACTATACCTGACTCCTTCCAATTAGCTGCTACTCTAAATACCTTCATTTCTATTAAGAATGGCTCATCTTTATGCAAATATAATCCACGTTTACGCAAAAAAAACCCCACATTGCCTGATCAGTGTTTTCTACCATGCATTGAAAGGCAAGTGTGTTCTGTTTAGATACACTCTTTGATGTCATGGACAAGGGGATAGCAGAAAACCAGACCCTGAAGAGATCTGACATTTAAAGGTTATCTAGATGCCCTCGAACAAAAGTATGAAAGAAAGAGTACTACTTTACAAAAAGACTGCTCTTATAAACGGTAAATAATGGATTTACTATCAAGTTGTTAATTAGGTTGTATACATTTAATAAAACATTATTAAGCAGTTATAAACAAGTTATAACAGTTGTCATACATGGATGCAGGCTCACTATATTTGGCGAGATCTGTTGTTTTAATGGTAGTAACATGTTAACAAATACCTGATGAAGTTGACAGATTCACATACTGCCTGAGAAATAAGATCAGCAACTAGCATGACAGCTGTTACAACTTATTTATAACTGCTTAATAATGTTTTATAAAATGTATAGAACCTAATTAACCACTTGATCATAAATCATTCATCATTCAGTGAACTTTATTATCATCCAAGTCCATTTCCCAATGATTCGCAAGACATTTTCTAAGTATATCATTGACTTGCAGTAATGAGCTTCTCCCAACACACCTGTTACTATACTTAACTATTTAGCAAGGCCTTCTTGAAATGAGCTTGATGGAAAACACTATAATATGCAAGGAAGTGGTTCACCAAGACCAGTACTGAGAACTAGTTCTCTAATGAGTCTCATTGCAAAAGCCTTTGCTGATGTCCTAACTTTTTAGGCAGAGCTCTTACATGAACAGAGAAATGGGAGGGCAAACTTGAAGTCTACAAACACGACAATCCATAGCTATGGTGGTAAGGCATTTGTGTTATGGGTAAAGGGGTCAATTGGGGTGGCAGCTTTTTTGACAGAAAAATAAGCCAGAAATTTAATGACAGGAATGCTATTCTGCCACTTATCTTCAATTGATAGTGCTTTCCTCTCAAAATGTTCAAAAGAGTATGAAGCCGGCATACTTTAATTCTCCAGTGTATCTCAGCCCAGTAACAGTGTTTCTGACTCAATCCTAGCCCATAAGTAATGGAAAAACATTTGTTCGTGATACAGTTTGGTTCCTTGTGCCAGTGGAAAAGTACCATAAGGCCTGCATTTTTTAAATTTCTAAGCTGCATATCCTAATCCTCAGTTAAATAACATAAGAGCATGCTAAGAGCACTTACAGCTCTCTGTGAGGTACTATATGAAATGAACATTCCTCAACATTTCACAGATAATAAAACAGCCTGTAATGGCAAATTGCTCTATAATAGTGAGCAACAGATATTTTTTTATGAATTATGGAATAGGATCTAATGCAGCCATATAAAAATGCATATAATTAGAACTAAGAATTACATGATATTATGCATTAGGATAACTGAACACATTCAGAGTAAATGAGTTGAAACTAGTTATTACTACTGTGCACACATGTTGTAAAGTGAATGGCAGGACATAAATCTTTATTATGTGACCTTTTATGGAGTGCAGAGCATGACTATTCATTCACATTTCATTTTCTAATTGCCCCTGACATAAAGGGCAGGACTCAGTGCCCATTTCACTAGATAACAAAGGGGCTCTTTCACAGGAATAGGAGGCTTAAGGCTTTGATGATGTGAATAAGCTCTGACAGCAGGGTGAAAATGTCAAATCATGGTTGGGGACTGGCCCTACTCAGGCAATCATCACTTCAAACTCAATCCATCCTCAGCAATCCCTTGAGATACTCTTTGGGTTCTATATCAAGTTCCTGACCTGAGCAGGGGACTCACCAAACTGTGCTGTCAACCAGCCCTCAGGAACTGATGTATAGGTGGCAATAATATTTTGAGTTATGATGGCTAGAGAACAGGAATGTATTCTTCTCAGTTTATGCTGCCATTATCCAGCACTGACCTTATTAAGAAACATTCCTGAAAGAGTACCTTCTCACACCAGTTAAGTCAATGACACCTATGGCAAAGTTTGGTTGTTGGGATGTTAACCGTGCATGCCGAAAGCACAACAAATGGTAAATCATCATCATACGGCTAATAAGCTCCTTATACGGAAGTTCCCCTGGTTTGTGTTGATGCTTGAGGTGTCAGAGGTCATGCTGAGCTTTGTTTGATGTTCTTATGCTGCAAAGAAGAAAAGTTATCGTAAATAAAAAAAAACATGTAATAATAATAATAACTACTACTAGCGTTTTTAAAATGGCATCATGTGCAAATGCCAAAAAAGGACATGCACAAATGCCAAAAAAGGAATACATTTATTTTATTTTTAGTCTTAGAAACAAACAGAACAAACACGAGACCTTTGGACCTGGGAGAACTTTCAGGATAGAGTCCATCCACACATGGGTGGGGAAAACCAACACTGGTTCTAGACTGTTTTACACCATTTATATTTGTTCATCAGTATAAATCAGAATTTACAAATGCACTTTACATTCTAAAGGTTAATGTGGAGGTTTGCCTTCTACTACTACCATCTCATGTAAACGTAAGGAAATTGCAGCTATGATGAGGCAGAATGTCATCAGAGAAATTTCAGAAAATATGTCTGATAACAAAGTGGACCACAGTCATGGGGCCTGTGATTGCCCACATGTAGCTACATGACAACTGTCCACCATTATGGCCCAGAATACAGGCCTGTGCCTATCAGGACTATGTACCCATGAAGAAGTAAAACATAAAAACAACAGCTCACACCTACGCACAGATTAGATGCTGAACTTTTTTTATTGTTATACTTTATTGACCCAGAGGGAATTGCTTAGTCCTCTGCATTTAACCCACTCAAGTGAAGCAGCCAACAATGGTGCCAGAACTGGTGCCCAGAGAGCAATTTGTGGGCATGGTATCTTGCTCAAGGGAACCTTAGTGGTGCCATTGGCATTTCAAAGCACAGAGGCAGCTTCCTAACTACTAGCCCACCAGCTGTCTGAGGCACTGATCAGGAGTTCAATACAGGGGGTCCTCAAATTACAACTGTCTCGACATACTACGTGGGTGAACTAGTTTGGTTATGCGCAGTGGAAGAATTCGCAGTAATGCAGTGTATAAGTGAGGGAATTTACCTTTTCCTTTTTCTGTGGCTTAGTTATGTTTTTATGATTTTACTACTATGTTAGGATCGGTAAGTGACTTGGGTGTGACTAGGGTGTGTTTTGACTAACACCAAAATTCAGGTTACATCACTGTCGAAGGAACGGATTTGTGTCGTAACTTGAGGATCCCCTGTATTATTGCTGCCCTGGTTCAATCATCACCTGAACTAACAGGACCATGTATTTAATAAGGTGCCAAAGCTCACTGTTGATTCCCCACAGTTCAAGATATCATCCCAGAAACTTTGGAATCAGCTGAAGCTCTATTGAGAAATGTGAAACAAGCAGGACTGGTAAGTCAGCTGACCACGATTACAGACAATCAGGCAGGCCTTCACTGTTTTCCTCATCTTAGAATCAATCAAAGTTGTTTACACTAAGCTCCTGAAAAAGCACAGCAGCCATGGGTTGAGCCAAAAAGAACTGACAACATATTCCCAGATGTCTCAGAGTTTCTGCTGGAATTTCTTCACCCATTCTACCAGCAGGCTGCTAGACTGACCTCTACCTCTACTCTCAACCTAGTTGCACAGTGGTAATGCAAACCTGTGGGCACTCTCACTGTCCTTTTAAGGTCATTATTTGTGAGTGATGTCTCAAAAAATACAGACCAAGCCTTTGCGCAACTTACCATATTTCTGTGGCTAATGTTTCTCAAGCTTTGCATGCTGCCTAAAACTGACAGCTGCAAGAGGAATATTTCACCAGAAGAGGAATGCGCACAAATAAACAGTGGATGCCATTCTATTTAATCACATTTTCTTAAGACAGGAGGCAATGCATGTTGATAGTCTACCATCTAATATTGGATTTTGAACAAAAATTCACTTAGAAAAAGGCTAATTTTTGGCAATCAGTTTTAACATGAACATTAGCTTATATTAGATCTCACTCAGAATATATAAGCAACTGTTTAGGATGTAATAAAGAATGTTTTTGCTATTTATTCTAAAATTTCTAAATAAAAGAGACGAATTTAGCTATAAGTTAATTGCCAGCTAGTAAATAGCTTCCTATTGCTGGAAGGTGAGATATTTTCTTAAAAGCTACAGAAATGGATAATTTCATCACTTTTATGCTGTTTTGCTCTGTTATTAAAATTTAATTATAGTAACATACATTATTACATAATTACATAAAATTTATATTATGTTTCCACAGTCTTTACAGTATGTTTCCACAGTCTTTTGTTCTGTTTGTTTCAATGAAAACAAATGACAAAAAGCATGGCAAAAATGTTGGATGTCATAATAAAACATCACTTCTGCTTACGAACATAAGTGTGTGATCTGCATTTGCATAAATGTCTTAGATTGTTTCAATGAACAGCAAGTGAGAAATTTTTCTACATGCTTTTTTGATCACTAGTAATAATGGTAGCTTCGAAACCACAGGGGGTGACGCTGATCATGTTCGTAGAAACCAGAAGCAACGAGTTCTCCACATTCTGCCACTTGCCTAGCTGTGTTTCTGATGTAGCTGTCTACTTCAACTCTTGAGGAAGACCTTGGCTGTGCTGTTGCCATGAAGGCTGCATGAAGGACTTCTATCCCTCTGTGAAATAACTAGCTGTCACTTCGAGGTGGACAATGGTTCTGTTGGGAGAGAGAAGCTGCCACACTGCTGCAGCATCCAATGAGCTGACAAAGGCCTGGAGCTCAAAAGAGCCATACAGTTATAAGGAGTATTGTTATATACCACATCAAGCCTCACTTTGAACGTTCTCTCTGACATCCCCAATGATCACTGTATTGCAAAACAGATTTATCCCAACTGGTGTTGTCACAAAATGTCACAGATGCACACAGTATATCACTATTATATGAAAAAAACATCTATTGTTTTTACTGTTTTATATAATTAAACAATTTGTAAAAAGTATAACAAGTAGTCATGCAAGATTTCACAAATACTGTCAGACTAATGATAAGGAGGGTAAGTGAGAAGCCAGCAGTCTCAACTTAAAGCAGCAGCAACAATACACATCGGCTAGAAAGAAAGATGTACATTTCAAGACAACAACCCCCCAAAATACAGACAAAATAACTCCAGACTGGTTTCTAAAAAAGAAATGGCACAGCCCATTCCAGTGAAAATTTATGTAATTGCGAGTCCATTAGTGAGACACTCACACTGGGGAATTGAAGACAGTTTGTCGAAGAGAATTGGCCAAAATTGAACCACAGTGCTTTGCAAAGCTAAATATTTCTTATCTTAGACATCGCTGAGCTGTAATTGCTAACAATGGCTTACAACAAAGTAGTGCTGTTATTGATTTGTGGTGTGCTGTCCCGCCCATGTCATTTGTATGCCGTTAGATGGCTCTTTGGAAATATGTAACATTTTTCATAAATTTCTTAAAGTAACTTATAAAAAGAAGGGAATTTCATCTTCTACTGAATTTCTACAAAAAACTGTTTTAGCATCTTAAAAAAGGATAATTGACCATTATTAGGAGGTTCAGAGTCTAATCTTGAACATCCATTAGCAGTTTTCCTTCTCGAAAGCAATAAAATCAGACCAGTAAAAGACCAATAAAAATGTGCAGTCATGCACCTTCTGGAACAAGTGCTGCTTGATGATTAAGGTTAACCAAGGTTGTTTCTGTGCCTCCATTACAGCGTAAGGGCAAATCTTTATATTCCATTGTAGGCTATCACTGATGTATTCTGAAATATTCATTCATTTTTCAAGCTCCAGGGAAACACCGTGGACAGGTCACGAGTCCATCATAAGGCCCTACTATTTAATAAGTTGTAGATCTGGTCCAAACAGCATTTGCAGGCTTCAAACTGATTGGGGTTTCTGACTAAGTATTCAAATACTCAGCACTATGACTAAAAACACGAATTCTGACACGTCATAATTAATTGCTCTGCCACTCTTCGGACCACCTCTTTCTGCGGGTTTTCCCATTCCACTTGTAGGCGAAGACTATCCTAAAATATCTCCCAGGTTCAATAATCTTAAGTTTTTCTGTTTGTTTTCATGACCTAAAAAAAGAAATTTGTTAATTTTTGTTCTTTCTGTTTGTATTCAAGACCTAAAATAAAAGAATTTTTTAAATTTTTGTTCTTTTTAGACATTTGTGTGTGACACCATTTTTTAAAACCCCAGTAGCAGTTGTTATTATTATTACATGTTTTTAAAATCCCAATAACAATGACATAGGAACACCAAACAAAGCTCAGCATGACGTCTGACACCTCAAGCATCAACACAAACCACGGGAACTTCCATATAAGGAGTGTTTTGCCATATGACAACAATTTACCATTTGTTGCGCTTCTGGCAAAATGTTTCAGTTTTCGATTTGTACATCTGTGTATTCCTTTTTACAGTGAAGATGAGAAACCATAAGTATATGCTTGTTGTACAGATTTACAGATATTACATAATTATTTACATGTAATTACATATTCAAAAATGTACTTCTATTGTGTACTAACAGGTTCAGCTGTGTTCTTGAATTTTTTTCCCCTCAAACTAAGACTGTAAATATAAGAAAAACCTTCCATTCATTCCCCAAATGGTGTTAGTTCAGAATACCATTTCAATATGCAAAATGTATCAGTGCATTCTGAATGAAAACTAATCAAACAAAACATAAAAAAGAAGTATAAAGTTGTCTTGCAGGAACTGGGAGAGTAAAATTAAGGCATTATCGATTTATCAATATGTATAGAAACCTTTTTGTCTTTCTTTTTTATAAGTTCCAGCAGAAATTAATGCTGTGAGTGACTCTGACACGCTAAAAGTCCCAGCCCTAGATAAAATTGTGACATTTTTATATAATACATTAAGGCTTGCTGCTCATGCAAACAGCAAACAGCATATACAGTTTCAAAAATTAACACACCAATGACATTTCGGATCACCGTTTTGACAATTGATCATA
This sequence comes from Bryconaethiops microstoma, assembly GCA_037577275.1. Taxonomy (NCBI): domain Eukaryota; kingdom Metazoa; phylum Chordata; class Actinopteri; order Characiformes; family Alestidae; genus Bryconaethiops; species Bryconaethiops microstoma. The sequence goes on from JBBJLS010072955.1 coordinate 9,505, forward strand.
TTTTGTCCTGGGGGCTGACTGTATAATGTGACATCAATTAAACTTTGAAAAATGAATGCCGACATTAAAATATGCTACTGTACATTTAAAGTTCCAGCCATCACTCCTACTTGATTTGCCCAGTGGACTTGGTTTCATATTCAACAGTAATCGATGCTGAAAGCTTGATTTCAACCAGAATATTTACACAAAGGCAGTTTGCTAATTAATGATCTGGTTGTTTTTACATCTCTGTCTGAAGCAAGTGTTCATCTAGCAGTAATGTTCAGATTAAGGTGGACACAAAAGTATGCCTCTACTGAACATAGTGCTCCACTGTACCCAGCGCTGGTTCACATCTGCAAGTTAACAGAAGAGATCATGATGTTTATATGATGATAATGATTATTATCATGATGGGTCCATTAAACACAGAAAGACCCCCCTCCAATCAGCTCCTAACGCAGACATTCAAGGCATTCTTTCTCTCTCTCCCTCTCTCTCTCTCTCTCTCTCTCACACACACACACACACACACACACACACACACACACACACACACACACACACAC
>JBBJLS010072956.1:0-10054 GCA_037577275.1 Bryconaethiops microstoma
GACTGTCCCCTGTAGTTAGGGAATGGAAGTCGCTTTGGATAAAAAAAGCGTCTGCTAAATGCCGTAAATGTAAATATATAATTATACATATTCTCATAGCCAGCCTTATATAGCATCTTTAGTGAACATGAAAGAAAACCACGTCTCTCCAATACATTTTTATCCCTTTTTGCAACGAATGAGCCAATAGAAACGCTCTAATTTACATGGAGTTACATGCTTTACATCATCTTACATGTTTCGGCTCCTCCTGTAAAAATGAGCCTTTTTTGACGATATGGTACCTTAGGCCCATTGTGGTTGGTATTTTGAGCTTATTTGAATATTAAGGGGGTATGTCATCCCCTCCATACATTATAATAATGGCCTTGCCAGTAGTTGATGGCAACCATGTTCACTTTGCAGTATCTTAATTTGTTCTGAGCTTCAAATTATAATTATAAGACGGTGTTAAAAACATGTTTTTTAAACTACTCTATTTTGAAGTAATTACACTAGAAAGTCTCGTCATCTACCTGGAAATCCCCATCACATGACAGTCGAGCTGGGGGAGGGTTTCCTGTCTCTTAATGTCACTGCACAGCTCAACACACCCTGAGGGCCAATTATGTCTTCATGGGCTCAATAATTGGGCGATCGCTTCCACGGCTGCACCACCTGACTATAACAGCTCTGTTTCAGTTTTGGCCCATTTGCTTGGTTCATGTTTTGTAAAACAGTGAAGGCAACGCGCCACTGTATTGCTTACAGATTTCAAAAGGTTGCCTTTGGACACATTTTAGATTGAAGGCTTTTGTGATCAGTACAAAAAAAAAACAGCTAGAAAACAACTTTTGACAACAGGATTAAACACAGCGAGTCTAAAACATCCTCCAAAACACACTATAAGACAAAGACGCATTTGGGTCCCACCGAGACAGCTTGGGGTCTACACCTAATCATGTGTTCTGAGCAAGGAAAGCCCCCTACAGTACTGTGCGAAAAGTCTTAAGCCCCTACGCGACTTATTTAAAGCCATTTTTCTCAGCACGTGATAATTAAAGCAAAGTGAACATTAGAATAAATACAAACAAACAAGGAAGCAGTAAAAATCTATGAAGATTTTTCAGTTTGTAAAAGTAGTTGATACTGTGTGAGCTGGTGAGGAGAACACAGGTTCGGTTCCAGACTCGGTTCCTCCAGCCATTGTTTGGATTGTGAAACTCCATCAGCAGCTCCTGATTTAATTTAATGAAGGACTGATGGAGTCGAACCAGGTTTCTGATGGAAACTACAGTAATACTGGACCGAACATAACATCACTATTTACTGTAGAATGTTATTAGCATTTATTGTTTTTGTTTATTATTCAATATATATATTTAGAAATATTAATGTGAAAAAACACTCACTGCTCCTCTGAACAACTTAAAATATTATTTTAGCAGGGGCCTAAGACTTTTGCACAGTACATCGATACATCTCTCAGGTCATCAGCATTTCTGTCCTGAGGAAGCACAGCTGCGCCTCTATGGTGGAGGTCATGCAGGTGGAAAAGACCAGTGTCTCGCAAGAGAAGATCAAAACGACTTAAAGTTAAAAGAGGCTCGAGCTGGAAAACATTTCAAACTATTCAACTGATTTCACCTGTGGATGATTATCATTTGAGGAAAAGCTAGTTTCAGTGATGTTTACTGTACAAAAACATGCTCTACACCTATCAAAATAAAGGTTCCTCGAAGGTTCCTGGCCTGAGTACAGAGTTATAGAAGAAATGTATGAACGTATAACTGGTAGAGTCCAAAAACCACCTTTATTCGAAAGAGGGTAGATTTCTGAAGAACTGGCTGGCCTTTGGGTGATGCAGGAGCTCAGGTCTGAAGCTCTCTAAGACAGAACGCGGGAGTCTGATGGACGTTTTGGGTTCCTGGGGTGACTACTGTTCAGTTCACCTTCTTCATAAGCTTCTTCTTCCGGCAGGGCGGACTCCAAAGGCTCCAAAGCAGGAGAGAATTCGGACAGGGTGTCTTCATAGTCACTGCTCTCATCATTGTCTTCTCTATCCTGGACTTTCTGACCTTGGCCGTCTGGCACTGACCCACGTTCCACCTCGGACTGTCTTGGGGGTTCCTTCCATTCCTGATCCATGGACGTCCCTTCTGGAGAACCCTGAACCCAGTTTGGACCGGTTTGTTTAGGTAGGTTTTGCTCAGATCTCCTGTTCTTGAACAAGAAGTTGAAAAGTCCAAGCATCTTCCGATGTGCTAAAAGTTGTCCAGAAGATCCAGCAGGTTCTGGTGCAGCGGCTAAGGCTGAGGTGGGTGCTGCTTTGAGGGCACCTCCGTCTACTTCAGCAGCTTCAACAGCTTCATTCTCACCATCATCGGTGCTTTTGACCAGGTTAGCAGGAACTGAGTTATTCTCATGTGGATAAAAATAAAATCAAGATTCAAAAGAATTACATCATAGACAAAACTGCCTATTACTTTTAGACACATGATGGGAAGATTTGGGGCAGGTTGGGGCAAAAACTGTCTCACTTGAGAAATTCAGATGACTCATATTTCAAAAGAGCTTAAAGCTTCTCAGCTTTTAGGTTTGTTAACATTCAAAATAAAACAGAGACTGGGAAGAGCTGAACACCTGCTGAACACCTGGACGTTCAGTATTCAGACGTAAACAAATTCAGAGTGGCTTTGGTTTCTGAAGAAACTCACAGAACTGTTTATGGAACCAGACATCAGCCTTTTAAAGCTCCCTCATGGAAAGTTATTACACGAAATGGTTGTGACGCATGAAAGATTTTGAATTGTTGGCACCAGACATCTGCCTCAAAAAGCTCCCTGCACAAAATTATTCTATGAAATGATTCTGGTTGCGCTGTCTGATGCCTAAGATGTTTTGAGAGTCTGATGTTCTGGAGGAATCCAAAATTTGGTGGGTGGTGGTTGTGGCGGTGGCATGTGATGAGGAAATTTAGCAAACTCTGAACGACTCCAGCTGGTAAACAAGATGACAGTGAACCAGCAGCTGAAACGCGACTCTGGGAAGTAAATTAACAAAAGGCCAGTGAGCACTTCCCCATGAGGTCAGTCTGATGGTGAGCTCTGGTAGGCGTGAGGGAACGATGACTTGATCACACAAAACAAGTTGCTGTTAAACTCTAGGATCCGTTAAAACCACAGAAGTGTGAAGTTACGCCCCATAACGTTGTGCCTTGCAAGACTTTTATGCTTAAACTGATAGTTTGGGGGAAAACATCCAGTTTTTGTTTTGCAGTGTTCCACAACCTGTTTGGTGTCCAAAGCTCCATTAGAAACAAGGTTATGGAAGGATCTTTAATCAGAGAGATTAAACTATGGAGAGCATCTCAGGACCCTCAAGCCAAAGGTCTTTAGTGGATACTACCACCTCATAATTTCACCCTTTTTTCAAAAAATCCCTCATAATTCTGTGTTTTAATATAAAGTCATTCAGAGTGTGTTCGTTGTGAAACGGTTGACTGTAGAGACTCTGATTTCTTTTCAGTGGAGGTGAATGGAACCAGACGTCTCGAACACAAATCCAGCCGTTTTATCATTTTTCTTTGGGGACTATTTTGCCTCACCTCGCATGTGTTCCTCCACTATGAATAGGTTTGGTTTAAATCTTCTCAGAACTCTGGTAGAACAACATCCGAGGCATCAAGCGGTGTAACCAGAACCATTTCATGTAATAACTTTCTGTGAGGAGCACTCAGAGGCAGACGTCTGGTTCCATTCACCTCCACTGTGAACAGTTTTGGCTTCCTCCAGAACATCAGACCCACTCTGAAGAACTTTTTTCACATCTAAACTCTTTATTTATGCGGCAATTCTGAAAGATCAGTGGAATTCCCCTTTAAACTCATTCCTTACCTGAAATAAACAAAAGAAACATCACAAACTCTGTTCAGAAAGAAACGCCAGCGTAGGATCACAAACTCACCCCAAGCTTGTTTTTATGGAGCTCTTTGGTGAAAAACACAATTTTCTGCTCCATCCAGATGTGGTCGAGTCCAAGCTTTGCTTATTTTATGATTCTGACTCTTTAGAATCAAGCCGGATCAAAGTGGCTAATCCACCAGATCTTCATTAAGGAGGATCAGACTAGTGGATGTGGTTTAGGATACAGTATGACTTACTGTGGGCTGTAAAAATGAACTGAACTTCTTCATTAAGGAGGATCAGACTAGTGGACGAGGTTTAGGATACAGTATGACTCTGAAGCTCTAAAGTTTGTTCATTTTAACTGCACATGGAAAGTCATACTGTGTCCTAAACTATTAGACTAAAGTCTATTTTACCTTAAAGCAGTTTTCATGCGACTTAAAGGGATTAGCCTCCTCACTACAGTTCTAAAATAAATAAGCAAAATTTGGACTCCACTGATCGACCACATCTGGATCAAGCGGAAAATTGTGTATGTTTTGGTTTTTGACAGTCAAAAAAACTGATTCTAGATCTGCACTTCTGCTCGTGAAGTGGTTTGTTCATTTTAATAGTACATGTTCAGAATTAACAGTGGACTCAAGGCTTATGATACTGAATGGGCTCCAGGACTAATATCGCTGATAACTAATGTTAAATCTATGATATAAACTTTAGCAGTCTTTCTCGAGTTTCTCCTCTTTTCAGTGACCCGTATCTGCTGTCGCTGCGGGACAGGCGCCGGTTGGTCTCCTCCGCCTGTTAAACCAAGACAGAAACAGAGGTTTTAGCTTCCATATTTTATCTTTAACATGTAGTCCTTGTTTAAGTTGTTTTACTTTTTATTTTAGATTTGGTTTTAAATTTAAATGTGTACTTTCTTTTATCATGTTTGCACAGTAATAAAACAAGGAGCGATTCAGGATACATTTCACTGCGTGTTGTACTTGTATAAATATGCATGTAACAAATAAAGAAAATCTTGAATCTTGAAGCAAAAATGGCAACAAAACATGCTGTGATACGGCGTTTCTTCACTTAGAGCCCCAAGGGTCCATGTTTTTCACACAGGCTTCATTTTCTGTTTCTTTTTTGATTATAAAACAGTGACTGTGCAGTAAAATGTGTAGGAGTGTGTTCAGGGAGTGTCATGGGGCGCCCAAACTTCTGCATATGTCTGTCTTGGATGAGCTTCATAAAAGGGAGACAGTCAGGCAAAGAGAAAGAGAGAGAGAGAGAGAGAGAGAGGAAAGAGAGAGAAACAGATAGAAAGGAGATATACATAGAAAACAAACAGGCTGAAGGTAAGAAGAGAAGACAAATGGGAGTGAAAGGAGAGAGAGACATAGAGAGAGAGAGAGATGGATGAAAAGAGAAGACGAAAGGAAGGAAAGAAAAAAAGAGAAAGTGAGAGAGAAGGGAAAAGAAAAGAGAGGAGAAACGGAGTAAGAAAAAAAGAGAGGATAAGCAAACAGCACCAGAAACTGTTCATGAACGGCAGTGAGCTCAGGGTGAAGCTGCTCCACTGCGGCTCAGAATCCTGCAGCTCTCACAGAAAAGCTGAAGGAGATCATGGGTTTATTACTGCAAAAGAGGTTCCACTCCGGTCCAAATTTAAACTCACAGGGTCTTTCGGTTGGGTTAGACCGGGATTTGTTGATTTGCTTCCAGATGGTCCGTCTTGCTTTAGTTTGGTTTGGTGGTATTGTTTTTTTTTTTTGGTTTGGCCTGGGTTGGTTTGGCTGATTTAGTTTGGCTTGTCTTGTCTTGGCTTGATTTGGTTTGGGTTGGGGGTTTTTTTTTGGTTTGGTTTGGTTTGAGCTTGGTTTGGTTTGTTTGGGTTGATTTGGATTTGGTTTAGTTTTGTTTGAGCTGGGATGGCATGGTTTGGTTTGGTTTGGGTTTTGTTTGGTTTAGCTTGGTTTGGTTTGGGTTGGATATTTTTGGTTTGGTTTGGATTAGTTTGGCTTTTCTTATCTTGACTTGGATTGATTTGGTTTGGGTTTGGTTTAGTTTGGTTTGAGCTGAGATGGCATGGTTTGGTTCGGGTTGGATTTTTTTTTGTTTGGTTTGTTTTGGCTTGGCTTAGTTTGGGTTGGATTAGTTTGGTTTGGGTTGGGTTTGGTTTAGTTCGTTTTGAGCTGGGATGGCACTGTTTGGTTTGGTTTGGCTTAGCTTGAGTTCGTTAAGTTTGGCATGCCTAGCCTTGTCTTGTCATGTCTTGAATTGGCTTGTTTTGGGTTGGGTGGGCACGGATAAATACAGAATAGCTGGTGGCAGTGGTGCCCTTTACACACCCAGTTCAAGGTGATTTGGATCAGGTGTGCTGGGAAAACACTTAAGATGTGCAAGACACGAGGCACCAGGACTGGCTTTCGGTATTTAAACACTTTGTTTTATGCTCAGTCCTGCATTCTTTCTCGCTCCTGTACTCCAAGTCTTTCAGCATTCCTGGCCTATCAGATCAGAGGGCAGATAAGATAACAGGCGTCAGCATTAATGCTGAAACGCAAACAAGACAGGCCGTGACTCCAGTGAGATATCACCCCTATTCCATGTGAACTTTTCTCCAGATTCATGTGTCTTCTGCTGGCTTTCCAAAATACTGCTGCTGCACGACTAGATAATCTCCCTGCTGGTGAAACCCAGCAGTGCCAACTCCCTCCCTCGCTCGCTCACTCTCTCACGCCCAGGTGTGGTGTCGTTGGGTTCCCCAGTCACTGGTTTGTTTCCAGCTCCACCTTTAAACAAATAATCTGCACCGACCTCAATGGAACATGATATTGTGAAGCTTCTGCCAGACTGCGGAGCCTCGGAGCCTCAACTACGGCCTCGTTAACCATCGGTTCAGTACATTTGCTAAAAAAATGCACATAAACTGATACTTGTGTTAAGTTTCTCTTATGTGTCCTTAAACAGGAGACTTCTTCATAAATGAACAGTTTAAGACATAAACATAGAGGTTTAGATGTTTCGGAGAAATTGTTGGAATCAGATATCTGCCTCTAAAATCTCCTCACAGAAAAGTTTTTCCATCAAACAGTTCTGGTTTTGCTGCCTGACGCATGAGACGTTGTTCTACCAGAACTTTAAGAAGCTTTTGGTCCTAAAACTAAACCCATTCATGGTGGAGGGATACATGCAGGGTGTTGTGAGGCCAAAAAGTCCCCAAAGAAAAGAGATATAGTTCAGATTCACTATTTTACATCATCAACATCCATATAAACACTCAGAGACACGTGGAGCTTCACTAGGGGACGATGGTGAATAAAATGCCTGGATTTATGTTGGAGACGTCTGGTTCCATTCACCTCCACTTGGAAGAAATTCTAATTGGTGCAGGTATTGTAAAAGCTGAGATTTTTGGGTTTAAATGTGGAGAAAAACTGACTGAGAGAACAACAGTTTAATGAACTGCATTAACCAGTGAGATCTGAGAGAACACAATCTGATCGGTGGATGATGTCACTGGAACAAAGGAAACAGATATGTGGACATTATATTTAGGTTCTTCAGGAAATTAGCTTTTCGGTGATGTACAGCTGTGCACAAGTCTTGAGCCCCCCATTTCTTCCTGTTTTGCTTTGAATCACCATGTTGGTGTAAAACTACTGTTTCATGTCTGTCAGACTGTCTTATCTTTGTTATATTGAGTAGCTTGAATGAAAGAAATGGGAACAAATGTGTGTTTACCATGGACTGGCAGCCTGTCCAGGGTGCCGGCATTGTCTGAACCTGGTAAAGGATAAGCGGCTCAGATAGTGATGCAGCTTTATCTGAAAATTTGACAAATTGCAGGTGGGACCAAAATCGTTTCTTTCCCTTCACCATCACCCTTCTAAACAGCTGATCTGTCACACTGCTTCACACCTACAGTACTGCAACTGCACTTTATGTACACACTGCAGTATATATTCTGTATTTCCTTGTATTTTCTGTACATAAGATCTAGATTGTTTATCATATTGTATTGTTCAATCACACACATATATACATACAGTAAACCCCTGGCAATCGTGGGGGTTACGTCCCAAGAACACCCACGAATTGTGAAAAAACGTGAATTTGTGATGTGCAAAAAAACAAACAAAAAAAAAAAAGCCTACAAATGCCTATTTTTATACCCTAAATATGCCCCCAAAACACTTTCATTTCATTTTAAACTCAGCTTAACACATTACCCCTAAAAAATGTAAAAGGTAAATTCAAGACGCTCCACGTGGGAAACTGCTCTGATGCGGGAACACTGGACTGTAACTGCCAGAGATACTTTACAGCAACGGCTGTACAGAAATCTGAGCACTTCAGTGTGTCTGTGGCTTTAAGACCTTCAGCAAGGAGGAAATTTGGTCAGTGACTGACTGGAGAGATGAAAAAAACCAAAGCAACAGAACTGAAAACTTTACTGACTCAGAAGGTGTAAAACTAAAGCTGATTAAAAAAAGTTTGCACATATAAACCCTTAATCCTATTATGAAGATGAGCTTCTTGCTAAACAAAAACCCACATCATGTGCACTTTGGAGCAACTAAGATTTTTTTTCTTCACATCCCTAGTTCATACTGACACAAAGCTTCCACTAATGGTCTCCTCACGTCAAGTCAAGTAGGATTATTGTGTATATGGCTGAAATGACAATAAACCTAGTTGACTTAATTTGAGATGATGATTAATTTTTTATCATCTTTATCTGGGAGTTTTTATGGCTGTAAGTTGCACATAAAGTGGCTATTTGAATTGTAAATGGCCATTTAACCATTTTGTGTCTTTATTTAGCGAGAAGCTCGTCTTTGTAATAGATTGAAGGGTATGTGTCTGCTTAAGCCCTCATTAGTGAGCCAAAATCCGGCTTTCCTTACATCCGACAACAGGCTTAATCTGATCGGAGGAGTCTGAGCTCGTTGTTTACACTCGGCTTGAATAATCAGATGATGGTTATTAGTGAACTGGTATAACTGTACCTATAGTGTGCACTCTCACTGAAAGGTTGGAATCACGTGTCAAATGAATTTTCATTGACGTAATCATTAATAACAATGTGGTTTTAAATACTAATATTCACCAAAAGGTAATCTGTGTACAACTTTCCTTAAGCGGTTCTTTAGGTATTGAAATGTGTCAGCTGCAGCGCCACCTATGGATGAATTATCACAATATGTGGTGCGCTTCCAAAGAGTGTGGTAGCTGTCACACTTGTATGAGAAACAGAGACTTACGGATTCAGTAGTTCGATCACATGTGGCGTGTTGGATGAACCCAAGCGCGGACAGACACAAGAGAGTTGCTAGAACACGCAATTTGATCTGTGAACGCTCACAAACAGAGTGAAGATTGCCACCGGAACCAACGTTCACAACACACACAGTAAGATACACAGTAATCTTCATGAGCAGCTGGTGGCCTGGTGGTTAGGGAGTAGCCCCTGTGATCAGAAGGTCATGGGTTTGAATCCCTGCTCACAGGGCGCTGTGTTCCTGGCTGCCTGCTGCTTCACATGGTAAATGGGTTAACTGGGTTAAATGAGTTAACTGGGTTCAATTCAGAGAAAGAAGTTCAAACTATGTGCTGTTCACGTATCACAAATGGTCACTTTTACTTTACACAGTAACTCTACAAATGAGTCGTAATGACCGAGAGTCATGTGCCTCCTACAGACCAGCTTGCTGTACAAATTTCAGAATTTTTAAAATTAAGTTCATTTCCTTGTGTGTTATTTTGCACTCCAAATTGATTATATGTTATCATATCTTCATTCTGGATGTTCTAGAGTTGTCTCTTTCACTTTAGAATCGTCCAGAGCTTCATTTGTCGCTCTACACGCATTCCTTCACTCTTCTGTCACTTCAACATTTCTGCTGATCATTCAAGAGTTCATTCAGAACCACATGTTTTATGTATAATATATATCATATTACTGACACTGGTTGAATGGATCTGTTTGCAAGGGACCTAATACAAATATATATATATATATATATATACAGTACTGTCCAAATGTCTTCACCCACAACTAATTTCTTCATATTCTGCTTCCAGAAATCCAGACTTTCCTGTATTTTAATGCGGTCTTGAGGAACAGTTCTCCAGGCTTCCTGAAGGACTTTCAAAGTCTCTCATTTCCAGTCCAG
>JBBJLS010072957.1:0-10054 GCA_037577275.1 Bryconaethiops microstoma
AAGCGACTTCCATTCCCTAACTACAGGGGACAGTCTCCCTGGAGCAACTTGGGGTTAAGGGTCTTGCTCAGGAACCTGATGGTGGTATCCTGAGGGTAGGATTTGAACCTACGACCTCTTGGTCTAGAGGCAGGTTTCCTACCCACTAGTACCACTAGAATATCAGGCACTGAAAATGTAGATGTTGGGTGTAGCTGGAAGTTAATTGAGTAATGAATCTTGACAAAGAAAGATCGCTGGATTTACATCACAAAAAGCGTCCAATCAGTTGAGATTTTTTTACCCATGTGACTTGATTTGCTTCAGTGTCAGGTGTCCTTATGAACGACACGCAAGCCAGAACTAGAGTGTACCAGGGAATCGTTTTCTGCTTCGCTCCTGACCACGAGAACTGGACTAAAGATTTAAATGTCCTTCAGTCAAAACATTTAACGCTTAGTTTTTGCGATGACAGCTTTTGTGTCGTTATCAGGTGGTTGTAGGACTTGGTCCGGAAAAGGGAAAGGTGCTATCTCGCCATCTCTGCTTTGAATAAACCCTCACTGGGGGCCATATGTGCTCATTAACGGTACCTGTTCAGCGTAGATCAGCATAAGGCATCAGCAGAGGCTGCCTGTGCTTGGTATTCAGGTGAGCCGAGGTCAGGCGTGAGCGACGTTCGCCGCCGTTTCAAAGCTCATACCTGCTTTCCTGTCAGATCCCGTTTTCACACAGAAACGGACAAGATGAACCACCGTGCTTTCATACCTTCAAAAAGTGCCTCTTCAAAAACCCGAAGGTTGTTTGTCGTTGTAGCGTAGTCGTGTCTCCTGGCTCTCTCAGTCTTTGAACATTTCTAACCAAACTTGCCGTTGCGAGCCTCGGGCGAGGACGTTTGATGTCTCACTTCCGGCTGCTGTGGGAGGGGCCCACTCGCGGGGTGTTCATTTTGACCTCAGTTTGTGGAAAAACTTTGTCATGGCGACTTTCGCGTCCCTTAAACTCGGCGCATTTTAATGAAGGTTTCTGCACGCCGCCGGCAAAGTTGCTTTCAAACTCTTGTGTTTATTTGAAGCTCAGGGCAAGTTTAATAACGTCCAAGTTCCTCTAAATTTTGGGATTCCTGAAACTCTTAACAGCAGCTAGTCAGCGAACCTTCTGTTTTAGTCCTGCTGCGAACATGCATATGATGCAACTTCTATATGTAAGCAAATGTCCAGATAGGAAGCTCTGTCAAACTGTAGGACATTCTTTCAGTGCAGAGTAGAAGCGTTCAGGATGCACATGTTTGCAGTCTTTATTAATGTATTCGCCGCATTAATGCTAATGTATTGACTTTATTAAAGCTAACATATTCTCTTCATTAATGCCGACATATTTCCTTTTTAATGTTTATCATCCACTTATTCACTTTATCAAAACTAACTTAATATCAATGCTCGTTATTAGCTTTATTAATGCCGGCGTATTCACTGTATTAATGCTAACTCATTCACTTTATTAAGGCAGACTTGTTCACTTCATGAATGCAAATTTTATCGCTGTATTAATATCAACCTATTCTCTTTATTTATGCTAACTTAGTGTTCGTGCCCATTATTAGCTTTATTAATTCTATCTTGCTAAATGTATTATAGCTTGTTGAAAGAGGGCGATACTAATACATGAGCACCATTTCCTTTTTTCAATATTAATAACTATATTATATTATTATTATTATTAACTATATTATTAACTATTAAATGGTAGCTTATTAAGTCCAGTGTTTGTCAAGTTTATTATCCCTACCTTTAGTTACTTTATTCATGCTATCTTACTAGTTTCATTCAATTTATTATTCACATTATTAATGCTGTCTTATTTATTTATACTATTCACTTGATTTATATCATGAACTCACTCACTTTCTTAATGTCACCTTAAGGATTGTCACTTACACAGTGATGTTGGGAGTATTATGGTATTGAACGGAATCTTGCCCGTCCCTACCATGAAGGCAGCATCAAAGCTTTCACTCATGCTACGTCAGACGCACCCTCAGGTTTCTTCTTGACCTGAAGAGCCACTATGGCGGTGGCGTTCTTAATCCATTGCGAGCATGTCGGCCATCAAAGAAGGCAGAGTCAGTGATCCTCTCATTCATCCAGAGCCCAGTTCCCCCAGCCTGGGCGGAGGAGGGAGCGCGCACTGGAGGAATATCAATGAGGAACAGGTGGACTTCAAACAGGCCCAGCTTCAGCGAGGGTTTTCCACGCTCCAGCAGAGCCTTTCCACACTTGAGCACCAGCTTTTGTCAGGAGGGAAGAGCAGGACTCGGGGAGGGACAAAAGGACAGCAAAGGGACAGATGAGTTGTGTACAGTTAGGTAGCGGCGGGCCTTTTCTCTGACTGCTCTGAGAGAATATACTGAAATAATCATGTGGGAATATTCTTATGTTCACTTTCTCTTTTTGTAGATATGATTCAGTAGGTGGTTCTCCAGCTGGTCTTTGTTAGGCCTGTTCTTGCTCCTAAGAAGCTGATTCTTCAGTACACACACACACACACACAGAGAAAGAAGACTGATCTGCTTTTCTTTTCCAGTGTCTCTCTTACTGACAGTTGCCCCAGGACCCTGTGTATCTTATAAGATTTTATTTTATTTTATTTTATTTTGGTTAATACTGCAAAACTTGGTTCTTGTGTGGTGTGGAAGAGGGAAAAAAACATAGTGCAGGGCACAATATACACTACAAGTCTCTATGTTTGCATGGTGTACTTACTGTATTTGCTGAAAATACACTCAATATTCTTGTCTAACGAATAAATTTACAGTATGTTTAACATTAGAGTCCCTTTATTAGCCAGAAACGGTCTTTTTTTTTTTTTTTAGATCAATCACTACTGACCCACAAAATTTCAAATAATAGAATAATTGTAATGTGGATCACCAGACGAGTGTTAGATATTTAACGAGCTATTAAGTGGTAAAACAGTTAACAAGAGCTTTTGAAGTTAAAGGACAGTCTAGAATTTGACTCCATCAAAACACAATCCGTTAATAGGAGTCAGACATGCACAGTTACAGATTCTGTCATCTTGGAAAGGATAGTGGTTTTATTTGACATTTTCATTTATAGGTGTTCACTTCACAACTTTCCAGTATTTAAAAAGAATAAAACTCAGTTTATGAAATAAATGAATAAATGCTAAAAATAGGCTAGTAGTGTATATTTACAAATTGCTAGATTTTCACATTTTAAACCTGTATTGTAATGACGAAAGATAACTCTCCTGACTGGTATCTCCATCTGCTGGACCAAAGCAGCAGCTGTTCAACATTCAAACCTTTGTTTCTGATATCAGAGGAACAGGAGGGCTTGATCAGTCATCAAAAATACCTCCAAATGTCCAAAATAACATTTGATCTTTGTATCATTTATTATTTTCTCCACCAGGCCTAATCAGAAATAACTCCTCAATCCGGAGTTTTGGGGAGGGAAAATGTCTTTATTTTCCACCTAAAAAAGAAATAATAGTTTCATATAGTATATAAATATTAAAGTTTGTGTGTGTGTGTGTGTGTGTGTGTGTGTGTGTGTGTGTGTGTGTGTGTGTGTGTGTGTGTGTGTGTGTGTGTGTATGAGAGAGAGTGTGTGTGTTTAGTGAAGCCATAGTATGATGAAACTGAGCTTTATCTGTCTATTCATCTATCAGTCTAGCTATCTGTCTATCAAGCTAGCTATCTGTCTCTGTCTGTCTGTCTATCTTATCTATCTGTCTATCCATCTCAACTGTCTATCTGTCTATCTGTCTGTCTGTCTATCTCGTCTGTCTGAGCCAGGTTGAAAACTCCCAAATTCTAAATGTAAATTATTTTGAGATGTTTGTTTTACAGTGCATGTGTTGCAGCGTTAAGTTTAGGGGTATATGATAACTAGTATTAAAATGTGCACATATCTGTATATTATCTAGCATGATATCTCATGTAACATGAAAAATTAACGATGACTGAAGCTCGAACACAATCCTCCCTCAGTAACAGCATTATTAAAACCCTCTAGATGACTGAGGCCTCTGCTTACAGGCACTTTTATTGCCAAACCGCTCTTTATTCTAAAACAAGTAAGTGAAACTCAGCTTTAGCTCTAATATAAGCTAGACTGGATCCTTCATCGCCCCAAAGTTTGACTCCAGTGTTTGCTTTCCTCAGGGCAACATTTTGCTATGGTGTAAAACACACCCAGCAAACCTGCCTGGGCAAGCAGGATCTGAACGCAAGGAAATATTTTTGCATTTTATTAACTGGAAATTCTTTGCAGTCGTTAGTTGCATTTACATGTCCTCAATAGGCCAGACACATTCTTAGTCTTAAGAATCTGGACTTGGAGAACAGATCGTTAAAAAGTTACAGTCCCGGTGACATGAACACCGACATTGCAGCTTGACAGGCTTCTGTTAGTGCTGGTCGTCATATCCTGCACAAAAGACTTAGTCCTCACATGATAATAATAATGATGATGATAACAGCAACATACATTGCACCCTTAAAACATGTGAATCCAGCGCTTCACTGTATATTTAAATAAACTGTTAAAAAGGATTTCAAAGAGTAAGACTGTAAAAAAAAAAATTAAAAAAAAAGCAGTAGAAAAATGTTTTTAAAAGTTGAAATATATAAGAACACTAGAAAAACATACGTACAAAGACACCTCTTTAAAAATAAATTCATTGAAAGAAATTAAAGGTGCTGACGGTGGAAAGAATGAAATCTGAACTCTAGAAAGGCCGTGTTTGGCCTTATTTGACTATATTTGCTTCTAGTAATGAATTAGTATTTTAACATTCAAGTACAATTTTCTTGCTCACATCTGATTGGTGAAAAACCTTCCCACTCGAGCTGAACTGCAGTTACATGTGAAGTTAAGCCTGAGTTAAATCCCAAGCGATCTCGCTGTCCCAAGATTTGGGGCTGAGATCAGCATAAGAGCCCCCTTGTGTGAATGGCATTAGTAGATGGGGTGGAGATGTGAGCCTCATCAATGTCTTCCATCAGAGCTGCGTCAACAAAGGCCCTAAATACGTCCTGATGTGATTAACCTGCCCTCATTATCTTCTTCCCTCATTAGCCGTCGTATGTTTATGTGCCATTTCCAGGATGAAAAATCGTTATGTCAAACCCGGAGAGACAGCAGATCATGAACCATCTAATTCTCCCCTCTTTAAAAGAGCTTGGCTTGGACATATGGTTCTAGGAAAAGTCTTTAATTGGTGTTAAACCTTTACTTATATTGAGGTTCCTTTTTGACGGCTTTTAAAATGCACATACGTTGTTTACAAAACTGATTCAGTTCTTCAGAGATGCAGATGTTGTTCTATGGCATTGCACCAAAGAATCTTATACAGAGCTCAGAAACTCAAAGGCTCATGTCTTTCTCACATGAATTTGGTTCCCTTATGCTTTTGTAGAAAACATGTGATCCATGGTTTGCATCTCTAAAACTCATTCCTTTTACAGATGCAAACCATGGATCACCTGTTTCAAACTCATGTAGACCATTTTTGGCATGAATGGTTGGACAGTTTCATTTGTTTTTTCAGTTTTTTCCCCCAAACAGCTTGAAAATTCTCTGTAAATTCCCCTCTGGTTTTTGATGGTGTGGCCACAGATTTGCACAATAAACACAATCTTGTCTTTTTCTCCAAATGTAGCGGATTAACCAAGACATGTTTAGTGTCTCTCTGGAGGTCTGAGAGAGACTAAACCTCTCTCTGTAGGTCTGAATTGATTCCATGTTACAAATAACAATGTGTCCTTGTCAGAATCAACATATACCAGTCTATTACAGACTGAACCAAACACGATAATTTGAACGTTTGATCATTTGACACTGTTGGTAATTGGTATAAGCTTCCTTCAATCGTTGACTACTTTAGCCTCGTTAGCTCCAGTGCAAAAACCAAAGAACCAAACATCTCTCGGTTTCATCGATTACCTATTGATTAATTGTAGAAAGTGTGGCAATTTGCTGCCCTCCTCTATCGCTCTCCTCTCCTCTGTTTTGCTGTACTGAAAGGCAGCTTGTTCAGCAAGTAGAGAGTCTGGAGGAGCAGAGTCGAGCACACTTCAGAGCTGAAGCCTCCTCTGGTTCCCCTGAGCTTAGAGGCAGAAAATGAAGAAAATGTGCTGATCAAAATCCTCCTGAAGTTTGGGAGCTCTGCTGGGCTTCTCCCGCACTTGTTTTGCTCACAGCATCCATAAAGTTTATTTATATTTTATTTGGCTCAGGTACAAAACAGAGCCCTGTCTGCTGACATCTAGCGGGCCTACCTGTGAAATCAGTCATGGGAGAGTGTGCGTGCGCGTACGCCTTAGAGCTGCCGTGATTAGTCCACACACTCAGCAAATTGACCGCGCTGCTCAAAAAAACCTATGGATTTTTATTGTTTACTATAAATCTAAAGCTCTCTTTGATGCTCTGTGATGCTCATGTTGTCCACACACTCGTTCTGACAGACTGTAATACACAACATGAATCCTAGGAGGAGATACGACTTCTATTGTGTCATATAAAATATGCTCTGTAATGTTCATATGATCCACGCCATCATTCTGACGGACTGTAATACACGACAGGAAGCGTAGGGGGCGATATGACTTCTGTTGTGTCATATAAAATATGCTCTGTAATGTTCATATGATCCATGCCATCATTCTGACGAACCGTAATACACTACAGGAAGCATAGGGGGCGATATGACTTCTATTGTTTGTTTTAAAAATGTTTTTGAACTGAACGAAGGATTTTATAGTCTCTGAAATCATCGCCCCCATGGAGAGCTTTAGCTAAATCCCTTTTGGAAAAACAAGCAAAGCACAAACGCATTACATACACACACCTTCTTTTTGTCTTAGCTCATGGAACAGATCATCTTCTCTTATATTAGCTTTGATAGAGTAAACAGGACGTACCTGCGCACGCACGCACACACACATGCTCGCCCCCTCATATATACAGATATAAAAACAAACACTCTGAAGTGTAAACAGACCCCGAGCGATGCAATCTCGCGAATTCACGCTGCAGAGCGGGGAATCCTCCAGAGGAACCGGAGGTTTTGGAAAGTGTGGCTGCTCCCTAATGAGACTCAGGTGAGATTGGCCCACATCAAGACACAGTTCATCTGGTAGCAGTGAGCCAAACACACACAGTCATCTGTGCACACTTAAAGGGACACTGCAGCCAGTATTGAAGTTTAACCATCTCTACATCTGTTACACACATGCCTGTTCACCTCCTATAGTGGCCCAGATGTAGTCTCCAGCGGGAGATTTTCCGGTTTGAACACTAAGAAAACACCCCTCTGACGATGTCTCTTGAAGTTGAGAGGAACAGTTGAAAAACTACGACGCCTTTAGTGTGAATAGTACAGGGCTAAATGTTTTCTCCTGGCTGGTAGATGCAGAAGAAGACTGGATGGCTAACATATCACTTTATTAGTCTCTGCCTCAGCGGCAAGGCTGAGCAGTCAGTTCTTTATTACTTCAAAAGCACGAAAAGGACAGAAGATCATGAATTCTTTCAAAATGATGATGCTTTTAATGAACACCTACCATGTCTTTCCATTTATCTTTACATTCATGGCATTCAGCAGACGCTTTTATCCAAAGCGACTCTCATTCCCTAACTACAGGGGACAGTCTCCCTGGAGTAACTTGGGGTTAAGGGTCTTGCTCAGGAACCCAGTGGTGGTTTGCTGAAGGTTGGATTTGAACCCATGACCTCTTGGTCCAGAGGCAAGTATCCTATCACTAGACCACCACCAAAACCAATGTTAAGTTTAGGTGTTGTATTACTGGGGTACAGTTTTACACGTCAATGAATTTTCTCACAAATATAATAATACCAGCTGTGTTTGTGAATAGGGGGTTGCATTTGACAGACAGAAGCAAAGACAAGAGTGTGTGTGTGTGTGAGAGAGTGAGCTTTTATTAATGATAATCTTAAACAGTTCCTCAGGTCAAATGTTGAATGAGCAATGTTTTATATCTAGTTCAGCAATGAAATGCACACAACCTTTCCCATGCATTTCTCAATTCAAATTCTAGACAGCTAGTCTAGATACCTAGCCTGAGACACAGGTTGTTGTATAAACCTGTGTTGCAGTGCCACAGGGTTCAACTCCAGTGACATTGACAGGTGTATCAGACTCCACACTTGTAAAACAAACCACTGCACAGAGCTTTATCACAAAGAGCTGCCAGATCCTCAGTCATGTGTTGTATAAGAACCTCCACACTGTGTGAGAACCATGGAGTTTTAACAACGGCTGAAGCTGACAAATCTCTGTTCTGCTAATTAGATTCTCATGGGCTTCAGCTTTCAAGCCTGAATAAAAGAAGTGCATCAACTGTCTCTGAATTTCCACTGCCAGCCCTTTCGGAGGTGTCGCAACCAGGTTGCAGACAGCTCCCTTTAGGAGAGATGTCTATTTTGGCAGCCTGGCATATAGTGACACCAGCTTAAGAACATACACACCGCTCCACAAAAAAAAGAAGTGAAAGATGGGAAGCAATATGGCTTACCTCAAACAGGGTGAGGGCAAATGGGTGACCCAAATGATCCATCGAGGACAGCAGAACTCTACGGTTGTCTCCATTCAGGTCCACACTGGAGATAAGGTGGAGCTTGGAGTCCACCCAGTACAGGCGTCTGCTAGATAAATCTATCAGAAATATTGAAAAAGGGCTGGTACATTAAGTGCATTCACATGTTAGACACGTCTAACATAATAATCCATCTAGAATGTCTTTGAAATGTCTTCAGAATCAATAGTAAATGGAAAGACAAATACACATGCGCATGAACTCCACACACAAAGAGAATAACTTTCTATTTTTCTATTGAAAAACCTATTTGTTTTCATACAGATGCAGCAACACCCAATTTCACACTTTGACTGGCATCTCTTTTTTCTATCCATCCACCACAAATGCTTTTTCAAAAGGCCTCATGCTTTAGAGAGTCAGACAAATGATAACAATATTGACAGAACTACTTGTGCAATTCCATTTAGTTTTCCTTCAACTGGGTGGTGATTGATAAAAGCAGAGACAGCAAATAGCTCAAAGTCCTGTTGGCCACTGGAGACAGTTCCTTATTATTAACATTTTTCCTTTCCTTTTTTTCTTATTCATTGCCAGTAATGGTGGTCATGTCCAAAAGGGTAGGATTTGCATAGTTTGTAAAAGAAATATGGTGGAAAGGTTCGATCACTAAGGCATTTTAGGTTTGCTATAAACTAAGAAATCTGAGAAAAAAGATTCTGAATATTTGTGTGAGATCTAAAGGTCAAGCAAGGTCAACATCGTCACCAATCAGGCCAATCTGGGACACTGAATTTCCCAGAGTGGTGGAGGTGATAACGTATCCAGCAAATTTAGTTCAATGGACAAAGGCATTGCTATATGGCACCCGCATTTCATGCAGTGTTCATAATTACAGTAACTTGAGTAGAACCTTTAACATGTCACATTTTGCTCCACCATGTCTTTCACTGCATTCCTGCATCTTACATTCATCATATTCTGTAAAACTATTATGTGAAACTAAACATTTAATACATTACCACCATCTTTTTTACCTAGAGTAATTCCATTAGGCCACTCAATTCTCTCTGAGACTAGCACCTGCCGGTCCACTCCATTCATCCCAGCTTTCTCAATCTTGGCCTGTGACCCCCAGTCTGACCAGTACATAAACCTGTAAAGACCAAAAGTAATAAAAAAAGAATAAATAATTATGCTTTTATCCCCAACATGCAGGTATCTCATTTTAGCCAAAAGTCAACTACTGCTTATCAACCTTCATATCAGCACAATCCATGCTCTCTTATCACCATATTCAATGCAGTGAGTAGTACAGACAGTACTAAATCATTCAGTTGACTAGTACGTATACAGTCAAGCCCAGAATTATTCATACCCCTGGCAAATTTTGACTTAAAGTTACTTTTACTCAACCAGCAAGTTTCTTCTTGATTGCAAATGACACAGGCGTCTCCCAGAAGATAACAAGACGATGTACAAGAGGCG